>JACJUY010000467.1:147047-158973 GCA_014220935.1 Platorchestia sp. MABIK | reverse complement strand
ATTTTTCGGCGAATCAAACTGAGGACGAGTATTCCACAATTAAGATTTCACTTAAGTGGAAACAGGTGACTTCTTTTTAGCCTCTTCAACAGTCGTCAGGATAAACCTATTTATTAAAGTTCAGAAGACAATGTTTGCTTCAATGCACATATGTTGATTCCCTTTAATACGAACAACTCCTTTCGTTCACAGCAGAAACTGATCAAGTTTATTATCAAGTGTAAAGTTATAACATTTAAGAACCACGATCTCAAAGCAATGAATATGAAAAATTACAATCGCGAAGTACTAATATTTGAGAACCTAAATCTCACAGTAATGATTTTTGAAAAATTATAATTGAGAAGTAATAATATTTAAGAACCACAATGTCAAAGTAATAAATCTGAAATAATACAATTGCAGAGCAAAAAAATTTGAGAAACACAGAGTTACAAATTTAAAAAATTACAATGACAAAACGACATCTTTGCAAAATCACTATTGCGAATGAGCAACTATCGAAAAATGCTATCACAAATCCATAACTTTCAAAATTCCAATTTCCATCGAAAAAGTTTGTCGCCGGGAAAAACACACACGGCGTCTTGATGAACGAAAAAAACACAATATTTTTCGGGCAAATATTTTTGTGGTGCGTGCGGCGAGGAGCTTGCGAAAATTTCCATTGGGAGTTAATCCGGGATTCCGTCCGCTGCGGCGCAGGCGAACTAAAAAAGAGTCTTAGCAAAGACGACGTCCGTCCCCGCAATTTTGGCACTGACCACAGCTTTCAATTTTTCCCTCCTCCAGTAAATAAAATTCACGACAAGCTCCAGCACAACTTTTTCGCAGTAAATGAAGTGACGCTTCAGAAGTTTTTTTTTAATGAAGCTAATTTCAGACGTGCTTCGGTGAAATTTTTTGAGCAATCAATTACGAGAAGCTTGGGTACATTTTTTATAATGAAATAAATTCATGAAAAGGTTCATTAAAATTTTTTTTGCCTCAAATAAAATGACGTTTCTTTATGTTTTTTTATAATCAATTAAATTCCCGACAAGCGTCAGTACAGTTTATGTCATACATGGATCGAGGCTTCTGCACGTTTTTCACAAGCTTCCGTACAATCTTTTTACAAAAAACCAAGAGGAGCTATAGTACGTCTATTGAAAGAATTAAACGCCGTTAATAACAAGTCTTTTCCTATTTAACACGAAAAGTTTACGTTGTAGTCGACGATGGAGATTTTTTCACTTTAAAAAGTGACGGCTCATACAAGAGCCTATTCAGCAAGCTTGAAAACCGAGTCATGCAGAAGCTACTAAAAGTAATTGCCTCCAAGATGCCCATAGAAAATTTGAGACGCTCAGGGTTAAAGAAAGCTGCTAAATGTTTTGAATATAGAATCTTATCCCATCACCATCGCGTCATCCTCATAAGTCAATTTATGTAGAAGCGTGAACATGCTCGAGTGTCCGTTCTTTTAAAGGCCGCTTTTTTGAAATTCCGTAAAATTAACTAAATTATAAAGAAACTAACACTACAGCTTACTTAACATCATCCCACCTGATGATTCTCTTGATCTTCATCTAATTATTTAACTTTAATTCATAAAGCAGTTAAAAAAGAAACTAACTAAGCAGGTTATTGGCAAATAACCCACATGATGATTCTCTTATTATTCATGTTATTAATTAACTTTAATTCATAAACCAGTTGAATAAGAAACTAACTAAGCAGGTTATTTGACAAATAACCCTCACGATGATTCTCTGTTATTCACGTTATTAATTAACTTTAATTCATAAAGCAGTTAAAAAAGAAACTAACTCAGCAGGTTATTTGGCAAATAACCCACATGATGATTCTCTTATTATTTATGAAATTAACTAACTTTAATTCATAAACCAGTTGAATAAGAAACTAACTAAGCAGGTTATTTGGCAAATAACCCTCACGATGATTCTCTGTTATTCAAGTAGTTAACTAACTTTAATTCAAAACCCATTTAAATATCGTGTTAACTGATTTTATTTTATGGTAAAGCAATTAAACAGCATGGATCATCGGGGAAATCTTTGCCACGACGACCCGTAAATGGGAAGCACGTCTCTCACCGTCATGGCAGTGATCTAATTCAGTTCTTAATAATAAAAATAGGAATGAAAAATATATCAACCATTGTACTTTGGAACACAACGACAGTTGAGTGATTTTATTGAAAAAAATTGAATGTTGTAGCGAATAGCAATGTTATTCTCGAAGTTAATGTATTGCGCTAAGGTGTCAAGCCTAAACAATATGAATTTAAATTACCGCACTGAATTAATTGCAAATAATTATTTCAAATATGACTCAAAATTCTTCTCTAAAACGTTCACTCCCGATTCTCACAAGCAGACCTGAGTCAGCGTAAAAATTTAGAGCTTGTCAGCAAGAGATGACAGCGGCGGACATCGCAGCGCGAAATTACGATGGCTGCTCTCGCAGAGATAGCTCTTAAAGTCTCCTCGAAACACTTCGATTACTTGTATTGCTCAGTTCCTGCAAGTTCTGAAACAAGGAAGAAACAAAGCACAGCAACTTTAATACGAGTGCCGCCGCGTGCATACGATCCTTTTGCGCAGCTCTCAAACTTTTCCTCTGAATCTGCGGCCGATGTTTCCCCATGTCGCATTCCAGCTGCTTGGTTTAGGGCTGCTGAGACGCGTTTTCCCGGTGTCTTTGTTCACCAAAATCATGTAGAATGTGAGACTGACTGACCCGGAGAATCGAGGTTGCAGTGACGTAAATATTACAATAATATGAATTTTGCTTACATATTTTTATAATATGAATTTACTCCTAAACAGATTCGTTTTATTGGGTTTCAAGCTCCGGATAACTTGATCGTAAGTTGTCATAACATTGAATGTTCGAACATTACTTGATTGTGTACAAAATCAAAAAGATTTCACGATATGCTCTCACCGGATGTCAGTGAAATTTTTGCCACGATTGACGATTTGTCAATATCACAAGGTGCGCTTGTGCATTAACAACTCCATCAGTTTACCTATTCATTTGCAAAGCACAATCAACATCCCCTACATGGTAACAAGATTCAGAAACGAAGTATTATATCTCTCCAGTGTATGACGACCTGCAAATGTCCATGTCTCTCGTGTCAAAAGAAAGAATCTAAAGATCTGGAAATTATCTTGAGACAGGGCTACACAACGGCATCCAGAAAGTCGTCCAGCTTGAAAAAGACAAGGGCAGGCCGCTGGCAGGCGTGGAATTGCTCTTTCAAAACATGCGCTGCAAATGCTGTGTATTTGTGCCCCGTTTCTGTTTCATTCTATTTACGATCCGAAGCGAAGCCTCGGTCTGGAACATTGCTGCTCAGTAGCGGAGATGCTACGCTCGCGTTCCGGGAATATTCCGAGGATAACGTCGCTTATAATTGCCCTGCGGATGATACCCACAGTCGTTTGTTACTAGAAGGCCGAGAGCGGCATGGAAGTTAACGGATGCCCACTGCCGTCATTATCGAGAGTAATAACAGCACGCCACGCAATTCAAAAGGAGCATTTGCATTTATTCGCCTAGGCTAAATGGGTCGCTTCACATGCTGGGGATTTTCGACTTGAATAAAGTGTGCCCCGGAGAGTTGTCAGTTTAAATGGAAGGCTGCACTGCGCACGGAGAACACAGGCCACCAAGAAGAATTCCGCCCCAGACCGCCTAACGCCAGGAAGGCCGCATTAATAAACGCACGCGGGTGTAACAAACCGCATGACAAAGTCAGCAGAGGGAGCTCTGATGCTCGCGTGGCCGTCTGCCGTAGTGGTGCTGGAGGCGCTCGAGTGGTCGCTGCTGCTGGTCGGTGCCCGGGACACAGGAAAAGCCAAGTGCGTGACTAGCGCAGAGTTGAAGTGAATTGTAAGGAGAACATTACGAATATAGTTGGAATTAACTATAAGGGGAACACTACATATTGTTGAAATGAAATATAAGGAGAACATTATGTGTATACTGTATAGTTGAGATGAATTTTAAGGAGAGCATTTCGTATATGGTTGAAATGAGTTATTGTGTGGAAAACATTACGTACAGAGTTGAAATGAACTGTAAGGAGAACATTACGTACATCGTTGAAGTGAACTATAATGAGAGCAATACGTACGAATGTTGTTGAAATTAATTTTGAAGGTGGACATTACGTGTATAGTTGAATTGAATTAAAAGAACATAACTTAAATAATTGAAATAAATTACAGGAAAACATAACCCATAGAGTTGATATTAATTATAATGAGAACATAACGTAAATAGTTTAAATTAATTGTAAAAAGAACATTACGCTGATGTCGAATAGGTTTAATTATGGAGACGCATGTTACGCTGATGTTACTGAAAAGGTTTAACAGTAGAGACTCACATCATGCTGATGTTTGAGGTTGAAATGAATTATATGGAGAACATTATGCTGATTTCGAAAAAGGTTAAACTAAGGGGACCCACCTTAAGCTCATGTTACTAAAAAATTGACTATAGATATATTAAGTATGTACATAAGAATCTTGCTTTTCAGCTATATGATAAGCCCCCAACTCAAGTTACAAAAGTAAGCTATGGTATAACTTATTCGCCTGAGACAAATCCCCCTGACATGTTGTAAAGGGAATGCTCCATTGCAGGGAAATGAACAAATTTGAGTGTAGATTATTAGCACAAAAGAATCTCGATTACCGAAGCAAAAATTATTAGTACAATACAGTTATAAGTACAAGGTTAATCTCAAATCATTAGCACAAGACAATAATTTAAAAGTACGAGACAATCTAGTTTCCCGAATCACAAATTATTAGAACAATACAGGTATTAAAACAAGATTAATCTCAAATCATTAGCACAATACGGTTATAAATAGAAAACAATCTCGATTGCCGAAGCACAAATTATTAGAAAAATAAAGCTATTAATACAAGATTAATCTCAAATTATCAGCACAATACAGTTATAAGAAGAAGACAATCTCGATTACCAAAGCAAACTTTCAGTTACAGTTGAAGTAACTCAAATGTCTTTAATGCAAACTTGAGTACAGTGAGTAGACTCGACGAATAATTTAGTACGTTATAAATGCTGAAAATGAGAAACAATTTTCAAAATTTGAGCTTACTTCACAGCATCTCACAATGAGCTTACTGCGCTGAGTGGTTTTGTTCAGACAAAAATCATTTGTTATTGAACGCGTAATAAGGGCCCAGCTTTGAACATTTAAAAATACACCATTTTCGCAGCCTAACTTCGAACCACGTAAATCTTAAGAGTAAAAGTCCCAAAGAATTAAAAAGACTGTAAAAACCTAACTTTTGCCATCTGACATAAAATGGCGTAAATTTTATGAGTCAAGAAATTTGTCAAATATCAAGGTCTGCATTTCAAATCAACGTCAGTGCAGTAAACTTCCGAGATGCTGACTGGAACCTGAGCCATGCTCCATCCCACTCCTCCCTTCCAGTCGTGTCCAGTCACGGTAGAGGAAACAAGGTAGGTTCAAACCATTCTTTTTTTCGTCGACGGTGTGGTTTTGCCGACGTCACGGCAATGAACCAATGGCAGCGCTAAAATGGCATCTGGTAGCACTGCTACCCCCAAATCTGGCTCCACTATTGGCCTAATAATACGGTGTTGTGAGGTCACAAAGTTTGTTTAAAATAAAGCCTTTCCATTGGCTAGCCGAACCAGAGGATGTGAATTTTCTCCCACAGAAATGACCCTACCTTGTTTCCTCTATCGTGTGTCCAGTCAAGTTACACTCACTGTGAATATCTCAGCCCTAAATCGAAGAACTTTTAAGAAGAAAGGAAGGATTTATAAGCTCATTCAACAACGACGGGGCTTGCACGCCATTGAAATCCAGAGCGCCTCCTCTGGTTGTCACACTGCGCGCCATTCATCAGTTACACACAAGTGAGACTCTGGTAAATTATTTTTTTTTCCAGTATGTAACAAAAAACAGTAGTTGCTTGCTTGGTTGGTTGGCTCGTCTCTCCCCCTCATGGCGACACAACTTCTGTGTCTATGGGAATTAGGACTCCCATGGGGAATTTGTGAGGTTTCGAGCTAAAGGTTAAGTTTGCCTTACTTGTGTTCAAATCGAATAACATTTTCTTCTTTTGTTATTGATCATATGTTTTCAGTTCACTAATGCACTCTTTTTCAACATTTTATACTTTCTTCTCCAACTTTTAACTTGCTTCATAAACTTTTTTCTCAACTTACTGTTTCTATGCATCTTGTACATAGATTTCTCGTTCCCTTAAGTCTATGCTAAATGTTGTTTTCCTCAAACCTCTCTTTGGAACGCCTTTGTTGCAGATAAGGAGGCTAAACGTCTAATCTAACCTCTTTCACGCACTGAGGGAATTAGATAGGAGGAATATTTACAGAAGTGGAATAAGCTGAATGTGTGTAATGGCCGTATCTGAGATACGGGTCCTAACCATGGCCTGATTGGATTATTTAATCAAAAAATACCAAACAATATTGAATCCTGTCATTTTTGACTGTCCGTTTACACTATGTAGGTCTGTTATAATGACCTAAGAATGTCTTGGGATCTGATCGCTTTAGTAAAAAGCAGACTCAGAGTTGTGCAGCAACACAATTGAAATTTGTGGTGAGCAATTGACGATTAGCGGAAACCAGCAGTCATCATCGAAATACTAGAGAATCTTGAGCTCAGGTAGTGTACTAAATGTACTAAAATTATCAGCACAAGATAATTTTTCATACAAGAAAAAACATAAATTGTTAGTCCAAGACCATCTCGATTCGCAAAACAAACATTCAGTTGGAGCAACATAAATGTAAGACGTAAATATCACAATTTTTCATTCAGCGCGTATCTGGATGAAAAATTGCATAGTAACATTACATTGGAACAACTCAAATGTAAGGCGCAAATGACGCACGCTGGATGAAAAATTACGTAATTTCCGACTTATTTGTAACGGAAAAGCGACGTTGTGATCCGGTTTGGTAATAAATGTTGGGTCCAGCGACAAGTATGCCGTGACGAGGAACGCTAAAATGACGCGATGCAGTCTTGCTCAGCAAAGAACTCAGGCAAGGAAGGCCAGATGTGTTTTGTCTAGCAAGCCACAAGGCCGGCACTGGCTCTATTCCAAATCCGCTCCTTCCACCCAACAAAACTTTTAAAGCTTCCGTCGTAAGACACAAGTCGTAAGGCGCACTTAAATGGAACACCAACTTTCCCGCAGAAAAAATGGTTCAACGCCAGAGACGCTTGAACTGGATGTAATCAAGAACCTACGGTGCTTGAACAATTATGTATTTAAATAAGTAATGGAAATTGTATGCTGTGCGGACCGTAGACTGAATCCATTTTGTCGCTGCCAAGAAAAATTTGAATGATGGGTGCAAATATCAGCAAACCGACATATTCCCCACTCTATTAATTTGCACAATTTATCCTTGTATAAATATTTTATCCATCTCCACTCAGCAATATTCGCAATAATTCATATCTGTTTCATTGGTATCATAGATCCCATTCACATGGTATAAGAAAACTGGCATCCGCTCACTTGTATTGTCAAGCCAAAAACATTGCGGCAATGATAATTGAATTTATTGTTCAGGAAAATTTAACTTATCGAGTGAAAAAAGATTTTAAAAAATTCAAATACTTCTTGGCAAACGGTAAATAATCATGAAAAGCTGTTTTTTCCTTGATGGGTTAGTACGTCTTTTTGTGATGCTTTTTAGGATACTTTATGACCGTATCTGGGATTCGAGTTTCACCAGTGCACAAGTACAAGAATATTTTTATCTCTGGTATTATAATGATGGATATATTTATTTATCATCAGCATCTCGATGATTTATTCGAGGAAAATATAGAATCCAGTTAATTTTGACGGGCCGGGTTCACCACTAGTAATTATGAAGCATGAAAAAACGCGTGAAACTGGGAAGAATACTTTGAGGATATATCTATTTTGTTGAAAAACTATTCTATTGAAAAGATTTAGGGACAGATTATCCTTGCAAAGTCGATAAAGAAAATTTAGGGGCATCCACAAAACTTTGATTACAAACAGCATGTAGAAATTCATTATTCTGAGAATAGTTTATGGTAGAGGTCTCAAATTTGCGAGAAATTTATCAAATCCTGATGCAGATGTTTATATCTTCATGTACCAAACACTCTCTTATTAAGTTCAAAATGAACAGACATCCTCTCACGTAGTCAAACACCGAAGTTCCAAAGGTATCAAAGCTTATGATCAAACTATTCCCTGGAGTTCCGGGAGAAGAAGTCCCCATCTTCCAAGACCGCTTTCATAAATGATAGAACTTGCCGTTACGGCGAGCGTCGAGGCGCTTCCTGAGCTGCTTACAACTGCAGCAAAAGTCGAGCATAGGAGTGTGAATAGATCATCCTTAATGGTGCGAAGAGGGCACTCCACCTCGAGACGGAGAGGCTTCAGCTACACTTATTTGATTGGATTTCGGATTTGTCCAACAGCGAACTTCATGAAAGCTCTCGCCTGCAGACGCGGCGTAACTCGTTGCTCGAAGAGGTTACTTAGGGCTCGAGCGGAAGGTAAAAAGTTGGCGCTGACAATAGTGATAACTGCAAATTGACAATAGCGATAACTACAAACAGACAATAGCGATAACTACAAACAGACAATAATTATAACTACAAACAGACAATAGTGATAACTACAAACAGGAAAGAGTAACATCCATACGTTCAGCTCGCCAACGTCTATGAAGATGGTGCTTTAAATGGAAGTTAAAACATCTACTTACATCTACGCGATTGCGTAGATGTACACGGGTAAATACTAATATGAAAAACATTTGTAGAAATGTCCGTGTGTAGATGAGTGTAGACTTCTAGATATAACGCTCTACATAGTTAAAATTACAACCTTATCTGCTTGTAAGTGAACAATGTAACTTATACAATTATATTTATTGCCCATGCTTTCAATCTACAACATTCTTGACAGATCGATCTAGTCAAATTTTTTTCTGTCGTCAGAGCAAGAAATTTCCCACGAGAAAAGAACACCATTGCTATTTATACATGGCTTTCTACCGCAGTTGTTTGGGCAAAGCCAAACAAAGAAAGAGAAAAAAGAGCTCCACTTCATGTTGATGATGCTTCACTAGTCCAAATTTTTCGAGGTCATTAACAGCAGACTCAAATATGGAACAAAAAAGGCTCTATAATTTGCAGGTCGGGCCGCCGATTCTGGTGCTCATTATGACTGGTACGGAGATAGAGCTCAGTCGCAGATTACAAGTTGTGGTCTTCTCTTCCATGTTGCATCGGCCACCGACGGCTTTTCAAAATGAAGGGTTCGCGAAGCTAATCGAGCGAAACCCTGAAAATTAGACGATGCAATTTTAAGCGTCGTGAAATTGTACGTGCATAAGGTCCGTAAAAATGGAACCAGCCTTTCAGGTGAGGTAATATTCTGCGTTCTTTCGGACCACAAAAATTGAACCAGCTGTCCATGTGACATAAAATGCTACGTCCTTCAGTTCCATGAATGCTGAACAAGTGTTTTTAGAGACGAAATGAAATTGCAAGTTTTTCTGGTCCATAAGCCTTGTAACAGCTTTTTCAAGTGACGGAAATTTTGGTGTGCACCCAGTGTGTAAACTTAAAGTCAGAAATTTTCACAAACAATTGCTATTTTGACACATGCGCTACTACAAGAACTTGCTCTCGTTCACAATTTTTACAAAAAATGTGTTATAGTTTGTATGTTTGTAGAAATACATTATAGCGATTTGTAGATTGTAGATTTACTACTCACAGAAAGTGGTGTGAACCCACGTGTTCTTGAGCTGATTGAGACTCAATTATCGATATCATCAACTGAACCTCGTAACTTTTCAGGATTGATCATTTGATTTTTAAACATAATAGTCGAAGGCACACGATCTTTTCAACGAGACATCAATTTTAGATATCTAGCCCCCAATTTTCTTTACAAAACATAAACTTTAATAAATATCAAGTCCACAATTTTCTTGACAAAGCATAAACTCTAATAAATATCATAACCACAATTCTTGACAAAATTTCAATTTTAGTTACTCTCTCAAATTCATCGGGCCTGCCATCTATTCTGCAGGAAAAAAACTCACAGATGAACATCATTCGTGAAAAAACTTTGAGTGACTTATTAGAGTTTGGAAAATTCCGCATTTAGGATGTCGTCAAAGGGATGCAAATAGCCTTCCACTTGAAAATTCAGTATTCAGTTCGCGAAATGTAAGTCAAAAGAGCACGCTCATGAACCGTGCGCTACTGCAAGGTGTTTGACCTTCCGTGCACAAATGAGGCCTCTCCCTTCGCACGTGTCAAGTATATCACACGTTTTGTGCTGTACACGCAATGCAAGTGTCGATAATTGGACGAACTATCCTCGAAATCCAACGATATGCTGGTAACTAATTATTGCTGTGAATGATTGATAGTATTAATTAGGTAAGATCGAAAACTTTGAACACGGACACGAAAAATCATGCGTTCGACGAAAGCATACAGCTTACAGTTTTTTGCACTAATGCAGTATATAGTTACCCAGTAACGTATCACGAACACTCCACGTCACACAGCGGCAATACTCAGTAACGCATTACGAACACTCCACGGCACTCAAGATAATACCCAGTTGCACATTCCTAACATTCCACGGCACTCAAGGTAATACCCAGGATCGCATGACGAACACTCCACGGCACCCAGTAACGCATTACTAACATTCCAGGGCACACAAGGCAATACCCAGTATCGCATTACGAACACTCCTCGGCACACAAGGCAATACCTAGTAACGTTCGTCATTACCGTGAGATTCCAGCCTGACAGCCGCAGGTGGACGAAGTTGAGCTGCTCTGCTTGGCAACGGCTCTCAAGTTATCCTCAAGCTGGTGAGACAGATCTGCCTCGGGCGCTGGTCAAAACATCGTCGGTTTTTGGCAGCTCTTGGACTTGTGTCTTCAGCCCACGTGTGTGTATCTTCTTGTTTTAATTCAGCGTTTTTTAATCTAGGTTCGGTGAGTCGAACCCCTGGGTTCGGCATGGTACAGTTTGTGCACTAATACAGTATATAGTTAGATAGCTACATATGTATTGAATTTGTAGGAAAAAAAACATTTTATTTTTTCTACTATGAAGGGTTCGATGAATGCATGCATGGAACTTGAGGGGTTCAGTACTCTCTCCAACAAGGTTATGAACCACTGTTTTGTGTCATGGGGCTAACCTAATAAAGAGAGATACGTATTCCCATCGTATTTCTTTTTCGTACGGCTTCTTCTCGTAGAAATTTTAGAGGAGTTTTACGTATGTATTCTACGTTAAATTTCTACGAAAGGAAGATGTTGGGTTAAAGGTATCTGATGATATCATCCCATCACGTCCGCGGATAGATTTCCTTATGCTAGGAATTTCAGGAAAAAATGAAGGTACTTCCTTTGAAATTATAAATAATTTCATATAAGTTATCAGTTCAAAATTTCTACATGATCAAGATATTGTGTAAAAAGGTGTCCGATGCTGTCATCTTATCACGTTTGCGGGTACACTTTCTTGTGGTAAATTTTTTAGGAGAAAAATTAAACAGAAATACTGTTGTATCTGCTTCAATCTCTCCCCGAAGTATTTATTAGAGTCAGATTCAGTAGAAATTTGGATATTTGGATTAGAAATTTTACTCCACAAAAATCCAAATAAATTAGTAAGATGACAGCATAATCCAAATGAAAATCCACAAAAAATCCACAAAAAATCCACAAAAATCCAAATAAATTAGTAAGATGACAGCATAATCCAAATAAAAATCCACAAAAAATCTACAAAAAATCCAAATAAATTAGTAAGATGACAGCATAATCC
>JACJUY010000467.1:131119-147018 GCA_014220935.1 Platorchestia sp. MABIK | reverse complement strand
ATAATCCAAATAAAAATCCACAAAAAATCCAAATAAATTAGTAAGATGACAGCATAATCCAAATAAAAATCCACAAAAAAATCCAAATAAATTAGCTTCGTCGATCGTTGTGTAAAGAACTACATCATTTGTGCAAGAGGAAGATCTAGATTAGGGAATATTAAACACGAAAAACAATGTAAAATATCCAAAATTATGTTATTTTTTAGTAGGCCAATAATTCATTTCAAGTTCTGAATTCACAGCAACATTTATTAATGTACCATACATTTCGCATTATTTTGAGCAACCGTAAGTGAATTTTTTCTTATAGTATAGTACAGTCTCAAAGTTAATTTATGCATAATGAAAAGTCCCTTATCATAAGCTCTACTCGCTGGAATTCAAAAAAATCATTTACCTTTCACGGCTGTATAATTGTTCACATGTCTTTATGAAATGTTGATGTTTCGTCACATTTCCAAAAAATATTCATCGCCATTTCATTTTTCATGATCGTGCATTTACTTGGTTTTATAAACTTCAATGGTTTTCATAAAATAAGATCACACCGATTCCGTACCAGAATTTTAAAGATGACTTCTCATGTCCTCCAAGCATCTTCCAATATCACTCAGATTTCCTTACGCCCTCGAATAATTCCAAGTATTTGGAATATGCATTTCCTCAAAGGACGATAAATTTAGTAGGAAAATTGCACTTGTCGGCTCATTGCTGATACAAAACTCTTGGCTGCTCATTTCCATGCGGATATCATGTCATGTTCTTTTCCTGGATGAAAGACGCTGGTGCTGGAAGGACTGCACGCTCCGCAACTCCTTTCCTCGGCACCGTAAGAGTTTGCTCAAGCGACCAAAGCCACAAATCCAAGGGAGTTTACTGATGCAATCATGAGGTCTTGATTCAAAAAGCAACACATCAGATGCTAACGCAGCCAAAAACACTCAGATAAGAAAGAAAGTCCGGATAACTTCTCAGAAAAAGTGACTCTGTACTCGAGGCTCTCTGTGCGCTGCGACGGGCTGTCTCCCTTAATACAGGCCCATTATTTCCCAGCAAATACTGCAGTCTTTCCTCGAGATTTTTTGCTTGTGCTGTTTATATTTGCTGCCTGAGACACTGTCATCAAGCCGTGCAACAGCCGCGTAGAATTCTAGGCCGCCTTCTCTGCATAAGACTTGAAGCGACCGACGAAGCTGTGTCGTAAGCTTCTTCTGGTGACTTTTAGACCAGGATTTTGAAGAAAACTCGCCGCTTCCTGATATTATGAAACACCTCCACCATAACGCTATCCCTGGCTTTATTTTATGAACTTTCTTCGTGAAAAAAATTCAAGTCGTGCGAATGCAGTTGCGTCTGTGCTTTTATTTTGAAAACAGCGCCAAGGGCTTGCTATTTTTCCCAGGAGCGATCTTTGTAATAAGTACTTGAAAGAGCATTACTGAACCCTCGTTGCCTCCTGATGTCTCACTTTTGCACTTGGTCTCGAACTTGATGTTAATAAGGAAGAAAAAGTCAAGCATTTCTTCATCTCAATCTGCAGCTTCGGGCGCCAGTTGCTGCAAAAAGTATATCTTTCCTCGAACTTCTGAGTATGACATTGGCATGATGGATTGTTGCCTCAACGCCTCTCAAATGCGTCTTCGAAGCTGCAAGAACGCCTGAAAAAAGACAGAACAGAAACTGACGCAGCGGGGTCATCCTTTCTGTGATATGTGCTCGGCTGGCACTAACAACATTATTGAGAGATATTGCGTCTACGTCCGTTGACAAACTCCAAATATATACAAGACCCCTTCCATCGAAAGCAATGTTTGGTCTTAGAAATATTGCGTAGTGTCATTGAAATTTCCCAGTGACACTTCTGAAAATAAATAATGGCTGGCTTGGAACCTATTTCACTGAATTGGAAAATAAATTAGGTCCTCTGGAATTGAGCTATGACGCCTTTGCTGTATATTTTTCCCTTTCAAATACGTATGATGAGTACTTACGATACGAGCTCAAGTAATCGATTGGTAGTAATGAGTCAGCCAATTCATTTTTTCAGGTTAATGGATAAGTATTAGAGTTGCTTAGTGATGCCCATTGGTAATTATAATCAGGTGTGGTTATTGGAAAAATTTATGATCAGTTCTTCAACTTGAAAATTTTTGGTGTATACGTTAATGAGCAAACTTCATCATTAGTCAGCTTAGTAAGTCAACGCTAATTAGTCAGCATTGATAGCTAGTCAGCTCGCCTCATGTCCTTCACCGCTGCTGACAGCGCACTGACAGACGCATAATTAATCAATAGCGGACGAGCAAAGAATTCGTACGTCAAGTACTGTATTTACTTTGTACAATTCAGGCACTTTGTGCCTTCGAATGCTAAATTCAACACATGCTTGAGCAATTTTAAAAAGTAATGGTTCTAGATTATTTGTTCTTATCTAACTGTCTTCATATTATGTATAATCTCTCTGGCTTTAAATTATTTGTTCATATCTCTACAAAATCAGATCATTTTTCCACATTGACGTTTAATTATATTTTCACGATAGAAAGGTTTCTCACTGAAAAATTCGAATGTTACTTTTTTGAGCTTCAGAAGAATTTTTCCATTGGCGAAAATAAAAATGAAAGAGTCGTTCACAAAACTAGTGCATCTTTAACAAACAATAACACTAAAGTTCTCAAAGGAAAATCCAACATTAAAACTAAATCCCAAGTTAATCCCCGCAATCCTCCGAGACAATCGCAGCCGTGATATCTCTAGTGTGCAATATAGCTCCACCATGTATTTCTAGTCGGAATTGCAACACAAACCGGAATAAAAACACAGCAGAAAACCTTATGAGACCGTGCAGCAATTGCTGGAGTGTACGTATTATTTCTGTCGCGCCAAATTCGTAAGAAAGGATGAAATGATGCCCTAGCACCTGGTGCTCCGCGCCGGCATTAATCAGTGCCAGAGAAGCGAGCGTCGGAGCCTCAATATGATCTCCGTACCAATAAACGCAGCTCCTCTAGAGATCTGATGAGGGCTTTAATTACATACGCAAAACTTTTAGAAACTTGATGAAGAAAGTCTGAGAGCTTTGAAATATTTCATTTGGTCGATTTTTGGGTCTTGGGACACTTTCCTGATGAAGCACAAGTAGAGAAAGCAATTAATTGAGAATACTCAGGAGAATGTGAATGGCAAGGCAAATACAGAGCATCGCTCGAGGCGGGCAATTAGGGCCGTTTTGATATGGAGTGCACCTCAAAGAAACTCAGAAGCGGGTTGCCCGCGCATCTTTTCGGATTTTCGACGGCTCGCAATTTATTCAGAAAGAATGTTAAAATTTGAGTTGAACAAATCGTAATTTCGTTCACCGAGGAAAAATATTGGGGTTCTAGGCCATGAAGATTGGTGGCTTAATTTTAGAGATAGTTCCTTGTTAGGTAAAAAGAATAATATTGAAGGTCCAGGCTGATTTTGCAACGGTTTACGAAACGATATTTTATCACAGATTCCCGGCACAAATTGCATGTGCAATCATTAGGATACGTAGTCCCGTTGTGCTCAAATTCTCGGATTTTTTAAAACATCATTTACACACGTAACGATCTTTCAAATGAAGCTAAGCTGCGGTGTAATGAATACACCGTAGTGCAACATTTCGTATCAGACTCAAAAATTAGAACATTTTTCTAATAAAAACGTTGTGGAAGGCAGAATTTAGGTTACGAATCACGGAAAAAATATTCACTGTGGGGGAATTTTACGTTGTTGCCTCGCTGAGCAATGGTTTTCTCCCTCGAGGGTAATAGACAGCAAAACAGCAAGTTATTTGTTTGCTTCCCACGGGCAAAAATGGTCATTTTAGTGCATCTGACTCGGTCAAATCAGTGCATCTGACTCATGTAGTATTAGTATTTACTTACTATAGAATATGGTAAGTTCACTGTGAATAACTTCGTAACCAGTTTTCTTAAAATCACACATTAGAATTTCACAAAAGATCTAGTAGTCTGACTTTTCCTCATTAAAAAGTATTTTCATTGGTGTAAATAATTCATTCCTACAGTCCCGCACACATACACACACATACGCAAGAAAAAAAAAGAACATCGAGGTCACACCGGGTATTATTTTTCCATTGCCGAAAATATTTCTCTAAAACTACCCTCACCATTCCATTTATTGCACAATCTATGTTTCGAGAGCGGCACGCTCTCTCTGCCCAATTCTCTCTCCCAGTCGCAGTCAATCATTAAGCAATCTCGTCGATTTGCAAATCGCGTTACATGGAACGGTCGGGGCGCCAGAGAACTAGTAGAACACCAGAAATTATTGACCATGTTGGCAATTGGTGTTAGTGGTCGCTGGTGGTGGTCGGCGTGTGCGTCTGAGTAGTTCATAGAAATTGACCGCGGCTTAAAACGCTGACGTATTTTAGGAGATTCCTGGTGCGGCGCGTAGTTTGGCAGTGGGTGATGCGCATTGCTTTAATATAAGGTAATTATGATTAACATTACCATGCGCTAACGTATTTTGGTACGCTGACGTATTTTAGGAAATTTTTGGCGCGGCGTGTAGCTTGAGCATTGAGTCCCAAGCCCAAGGATTTAGATGATTGAATGTACGTATGAACTGAAAATGATTGGAAGGACTAAATACCGAGTGACTTTCCAGACAATATAGTAGGCTACTTTGAAAAACTGTGATGCTGATCCAAATAGTTCTTTCTTTCGAATTTATTTTGCGGGTTATATCTGGAAAACTGATTGTTTTCTTATTAGAGTAATGTAGAGATGGTAATTTGTTTCATATCGGTTTAAAAATGAGCAGCATTTCACTGTTAAATACTGAACAATGACCTTTATGACGAATAACAAAGAACTTCACTTTAAGAAATGAAACTTGAAGACTGTAGAAAAAACAGTTTAAGAACTGAAACTTGAAGACTGTAGAGAAAACAGTTTTAGAACTGAGACTAACTATCTTCTGACATATATCTGGCATAGCTTCAATGTCGGATTTTACTTTATCAGAGTCTAGCTCATTTTAAGTATACATATGAAATTCCATGACCTCTAACGAAGTTCGACATGGGCGAAAATACATTACAATCCCAAAAAATCGTTCCCAAATAAAATTAAATGAGTTAAGTTCCAATTTCAACTAGTCCACTAGGGAATTGAATTCTAAAAATGTTCTACAGTGTACATTCGAAGTAATCATCGAAATTTCCTACTGCATATTGTACCATGAATGCTATTCCTACCGAAGCACTAGACCACCGAAATTTTGATATCACAATCCCCTTAAATCTCAAGAATGACAAACGAGTTGAAAAAACGTTTAGAATGAGTACAGAAATCTCAAATTCAGAGGAAGGAACTTTGACTGTAGATTAGAAAATTTTAAATTGCCGTTTTTTATTGCCCACATCTAGGAAACGTATTGCAATACTTCTCCTTTATCCTAAGCCGAGTTATCAACAAATGGAAAGAATTCAACGTGAAGCAACGAAAATGATTCCATAACTCCGTAACCTCAGTAACGAGCGGCGTGTTCAACTGTGATCAAACTGATCACCCCTGAACAAAGAAGATTGCAAAATCAATTAATAGAGGCCTACAACTAACTTACTGTCTGTAAGCTATTCAAACCGTTGAAATAAGGTTGGAGCCGTTGAAATAATCAATTTTTACTAAATATCCACATGATTAAAAATGCTTTGTTAAAGAATTACAAGGTCTTGACATGTTTACACAGCCACCGAGGTCTTTTGATATTACGCCCCTAGATTTCTGCTTCTGAGAACATTTCAAGAGTTTGGTGTACGGAACACCGATTCTTTCCGAAGAAGGCATCGGTAGAATTTTTGAAGCCTCCGCAAGGATTCGTGAAACTTTTGGTGTCTGTGATCGCGTTTGGCAATCATTGCACCGGCAATTGAATGCCAGCATCGCGACAGATGGGCGTCATGTTGAACATCTTTTCTAAACACATAACTTAATTTACAACTTGTTCTTGTGGTCATAATAATCAAAGCGGTTTTTCAGTTTATTGTGTTCATAATAAGAATGTTTTCCTGAATTCTATATTTCATTTTCCTGACACTCTCAAAGTACGAATTTTTCTCCATCAAATTTCAAATTTTAAAATTTTGTAACTCTTTAACTAAACATTTTTAACCTCTCGGATATTGAGTGGAAAGTGTTATGTCAACCGTTCCAACCTCAAGTTAAATTTTTTCAACAAAGTGAATTAGGTGTGCAAAGCATATGTCACGTTGTATAATGGGGAGAGTAGTGAGAATATGTCGATTGGTTTTGCGTTTATACTCAGTATAAGCATTAAAAAAAACACATTTATTTACACAACATTTCACGCAGTGTATGACATCTATTTTACAAGAGAATGCTTGATATAACAGTACCTAAGTATATCAATAACTTTAGGCGGATGACAAACAGTAAATTACGATTCTATCTATTTTGATTCTGTATGTTGTGAACTGTTCATCAAGGCAAGGCTTTTCATGAAAAGAAATCTATACTCCACGTTGACAACTTTGCCACAAAAGTGGTTTGACTTTTTTCGTCTCTTGAATAAATTCTCATGACCCGCACAATCTTCTTTCTCACTCTTACCCTATTCTTTACAGAGTATAGTGAGATAACAAAACAATGTTCATGAGTTAATACCACCGCAGCTTTAGGGTGTCCAATGGACACTGTTGGTAAAGAAGGACACTGTCCATCTTTGCCAACACTGCCATTGCCGGCGCCAGAGCTCGAGTTTACCAACTCTGTGCCGAAGCCAAACGGCCAATGAATCGTCGGTTCGGTGTTGACAGTCCAGCAGTGAGCTGTGAAATGCTGGGATGTTTTAGACTTTTATTCACTTGCAAACGGAAAATGATTGACAATCGAAGCCCCGTCACACGCCAACGGAAGGTCGGCACACTCACAACTGGCTTGCTGTTCCCAGGACTGATCCAAACGTCCTCCCAATGAAATGAAGGCTAGGTATCAAGAACAACGTAGCACAGGTACCCAGCCCTGATACTCAGCTTACTTTGAACGCAGGATTGAGCATTTTTTAGGGATCAAGGCCAACGTAGCACAAGTAAACAACCCTGATACTCAGCTTATTTTGAACACAGGATTGAGCATTTTTTAGGGATCAAGGCCAGCGTAGAACAACCACGCCCATATACCCAGTTGGCTTACTTCGAACGCAAAATTTTAGACGGCAAAAAATCACTCCCTCTTATTCCCAGTGATTAGTAAGCTGAATCTAACACAAAACATATCAGCTGGGTAAAATAGATTATTTATTATCAGTATAAGATAAGGTTTGCATAAGACGGCGCATAACTCGATGATCGACTGCCTGCTGACTTCAACTAAAGTGGCAATGCCTCTTTGTCTCCTGACTATTTTTGGCCGGGTTTCTATTCTTACTTCCATTGTTAAAAGCAAAATGAAATCGTTCATGCCCTTAGGATATGAAATTGAACACTACCTTTTTTCATTTTTTTCATTTGAAAGGATACGTTCTGTATTTTTTACAATCTTCATAGAAAAAGAGAATTAAGCAATCATTAACTGAAAATGTCTACCGGCGAACTTGTTCTTCGATAGGTTTTTCCCTCCTTTGCTCGCATCACGAATAATTTTTGAGATTTTTTTTGGTCGGGACTAAAACAATGTTAACTGTTCTGTAACTGAGCAATGGAATGAATTATTTTTTATCGTAAGGTGTTGTATTTTTTCCGATTCATTTCAAAAGCAAAACTCATGGAAGTGCTTAACAAATGTTCAATATTCTTTGAAAGCTGGAAGCTCAATAGTTTTATGAACAAATGGTTATAAAAGAAATAAGTTCATAGAAGCGTACGTAACATTGAATGCTAGTTTCATGTATCATATGAAGGCATTTCACTTTCCAACTAAAAGAGTAGCTGTCTATAAGAAAAATGCTTAGGTGGATTCCGTACCAAGTTCAGTTTTTATCATTTCCTCTGCGATTCACAGCCCGCACAACACACCGAGCCTGTAGTTGAGTTCACTTACTTTTTCACAAGCCCAAATTTTGCACAGTGAGCACACATGATTATCATCATTACTGCACCCGCAACTTTGACTTCGAAAAAACTTCACAAGATTAAGTCTCTGGTATTTCAAGTGGTAACTCGCACAAAACTAGTCTCTTTTGCCCGTGGGATAGGTCATTAAAATTTCGTTTCTCTATCTCAGCTTTCAACGGACACTTTCGGAGTTCAAAACGAGGGAGGCTTCGATTTTCCAGACTTGCAATTTTCCAGGCGCCTCGCATCTGATTTTCGATGCTAAGAATTCGCCAGCGTACGCCGCACACGGAGGCTAAGGCCGCAAAATGCAAGTTGGTTAGCAAACTTCCGAATCTTGTTGTTAGCTGATAAGGCGTTAAGTGATCTGAGACGCTGAGCTGCGCTCATAGCTTACTGTTATCGGGCAAAGAGCAAGATAACAGCTTTGAAAATACCCATGACAACAGCTGTGATAACAGACAACATTGGCCATTACGAGGGGGGCCCGAGCGAGCGCCCTTTATCGCCGCGGCCCATCACGCTCGCCTTGGCTATTTCGGAGCTCCTGCGACTTCGCCGAGGTGATCCTAAGGAAAGAGGCACAGCGGCATCGCCAAATGCCGACTCATTCCCGACGACTGTGTGATTATGGCGTTAGTGGTCGCGATCTTACCAGAAAAAAAATTACGGGAGCTGTAAATAAGCATCTTGATCGTCGGCAATCCTCACCTTGGCCTCGAGGTTGTTTTTTCATCGGTCAGCTAATTTTCTGGGAGAGTGAGTATATCAAAATCCTCTTCCTCTAGACAAATCTAAAAATATTTAAAACTTGACTTATATGAGACCTAATAGTCCGATGTCACTTCATTTTCGAGTTTCTATCTATTTATGACCATATGGGACGCTGACGAAAAACACCACACCGATATTTCGGTGTCTTTGAGAAAAAATTACTGTATGTGTACGGTGTGTGTCGCTATGTCAGAGTAAAAGAATTTACATGTAAGAGGGTGCACTGTCCAGTTGGAAAGTGAACAACAGATTTTGAAACGTATCCTACATTTCTAAAGCAAGGGAACCAAAATTTTTACGAATTCTTGTTTGTTATCGCTACGGGCTGCATTAAAATGAAGTCTACGGCTCACACAGCGTCACAGGCAAGTTTTTTTTCATTTAAATTCAGTTCTACCAGAGACTCCTTACACTCTGCCATGCGGGCACTTTAACTTCATGTCATCGGGAAAAAGTTTCACGTCTGTAAACACGATGTCATACGATGGGAACCTCCTTGAACATGTTCTAAAGAACCTTTACTCTAGCTGATCATTTTTGTTATTGTTGTCACAATTTAGCTGATACAATTTTGTCCTTTAATGGTGACTGGCTTAGGTGATATATCTTTTTTTTAGAATATTAGTGCTCGATTTCAATTTTCCTACTAATATTCATGTTTCTCCCTGTCATTCCTGTCATGTCATCTCATGTTTTTCTTCCTTAGATTAATTTTTCTGGTTAACTTCCACGATGACCTCTTAGGGCTTTAGTCTGACTTACTTTGACAGCTTTGGAAAGCTAGATTTCTAGCTTCAAATTTTGTGTGTTCATTTTCTGAATTTTTTATTTTATTTCCTAATGTTTGTTTAACAGCTCGAGCTTGAGTGCATAGAAGATTTAGGAAGGAATCATTAGACGCCAATTTTCGGCAGCACTAAATTGTTCAAACCGATGCAGTGCGATAAACAGATAACTCTGTCTCCTTAATAAACTATCTATCTCTGCTATTGTTTCACCAGCTAGAATTGCTTAACAACAACTCCATATTATCACTTACTTCACTAAATACGCTGAATATAATCAACAACCTGAGGAAATATGAAAGGTTTGATACTTCCAAGCCAGTTTCTGAACAAGGAAGTGGTTTCAACAGTGTTTGAAGTTATGCTGACAATTGGACCTGGAACTTCGGACACACTTTTTAAAATAACACGAACGCGTGACCTGATATTCAGAATAAGAGTTTCCAATTGATTATCTTGAGCGGCATGAGCGTCCTGTAAATTCATTCATTGGGAAAAGCAACGTAATAACTCAAAATTTTGGAAATTGTCTTGTCCATACTCTTAAAATCGCCATTTCGTTCTACGTTATTTTGGTAAAACCGTCATAACTGGATCTTCAAAATTGGGCGAGAGGAATGATTCCTTTCTTTGATTAAAACTAATTCGGTAAAGCAGTTTACAAAGTTAAAATCCCTTCTCCCGAAAAATCAAGAATTTCGACTTGTGATGTTGTTCTTCCCAATGAGCGAATTATGCTGCGCTGAAAGTTATGAACGAACATACTGTCTAGAACCAATTATTGATCATGTACAGATATTTCCTGAAAAATTCCAGACATAAATATTAGTGTGTAAGCAGCTTGTGCAAATGAACATAAGTTTGATCGAAAAATTTCCTGAAATTATCCAAGGGTTGCAAGTCATTTTTAGTGACAAATAAATGTTATAACTGCAAGGGTAACAGAAAGTGTGAGAGCCTCCATTTTGTTCAATTTCACGTCTGTGACCTTTGAAGAACAACAACTTTGTTTCAATGTAGAAAATAAGAGAAAAAACGATCAGCAACCTCTGTGTCAAATTAAATCACTAAAGTGCATTGCTGATCACATCTCCTTCTCATAACGCCGTTTCCATGAGCCTTAATTTTTTTGCAATATTTCATTATGATCGATCCTTTACGATATATGCCTATTTCGATGATCTTTTTTAAATACGAAAAATAAAAAACACCAAAATTAAAAATGACCGAGCATGTCCAAAATCAAATTTTCGCTACCATTAAGAAACTAAACGATGACGAAACAAAAATTTAACCAGGACGGCCGATAGTTTGGTGTACGATGCACGTGTTCGTTAGAGGTCACACTATAGTGGCCTTTGCCAAGCTAAGACTTTTCCTTCCCTCAAATTCTGTTCATTAGTTCCGACTTGTGCCGCGTTCCAAAAGCTTAGAAAATGTTGAATGTTTTTTTTATAATTGGTAAATCTAAAAATGTCATTGCCTGTTTAGCGGAGTTGCTGTGAAGGAAATGCAGAGAACTTGTGATTATAAAATTGAAAACGATATAAATAATCTACGCCTTGCGCAGAATGCGATTATTAAATTAAAATTATAATGACAGAATCCTTGCGCAGAAACTCTGTGATTTTCTCTCCTTCACATGCGACATTTCTTGTGCGACCCGCTCCTAGACAACCAAATAAATTGCAGTAAAAAAGTTCATTTTATTTTAAAAAAGTCCCAGATTCACGGGTAAGCGTTGGATGCAGATTCACTTTAAAATCAGAATTAAATAAAAAATAGTTTGATGTGGATATTTCCCGAGCAAAAGAAGTTCTATATTCCAGCTGAGAGTAGGGTGCACATTCTCTTAAAAATGAATTTTAAATTAAAAGTAATTGATATGGACATCTCCTTAGATATTTTTCTAGAAGTTATGCACTTCCATGTAAATATGAGTGACAAAACTTTTCATCAATGTTACCGTTAATCCACAAATCGTGATTTAACCGTTAGAAAACAATGAACTCCCAGAATTCATCAAATTGAGTAAACATAACGAACACAACACAAAACAACTCATTCTACCTCAGACAGAATAATATTTTGTGCTTCCCAAAATTTGAAACGACAGAATGTTTCCCAAAATACCAGATTTAGAAACAAAGCGAAATGATTGGCATTATTTTGGCCATTAAAACAATTTATCACAGTGAATTTCAAAAAATTCCAGATTTAGAAACAAGGCGAAATGATTGGCATTATTTTGGCCATTAAAACAATTTATCACAGTGAATTCCAAGCCGATTAATTTCGAGCTCGTCGTATTCTTGGGAAACTGGATATGTTTACCCACTCGTTGCTTTTGAAGCATCTCATAACGATGTTTGTGATGTGCGTCCGTCAGACAAACATCGAAATTAAATTTCATGACTATGACGCTGAGAGCAACAGGTCGAAAAGCCTGCAACACAATCACGACTCGTGTGAACAGGTCAAAGTCGTCGTTACACGACTATAAATAACACGATAATGACCGTGAAAGTTGCTTTGAATGACGCTTTGCCTTTCGCATCTTTTGGAAATGATTTGATCAAATGTACTACTGCCACTATTTCTACCTAGTACTACTTCTATAACTACTACTACCTTTACTAGTACAACTTCTATAACTACTACTACCTTTACTAGTACTACTTCTATAACTACTACTACCATTACTAGTACTACTTCTATAATTACTACTACCATTACTAATACTACTACTGCTATTTTTATGGCTTTTACTACTTCTTTATCAACTTCAACTACTTCTAGCTAATTCAACTTCTAGTTACTACAATAATCAATTCTACCCTGAAGCTATTACGTTTTCCTGAACTCAATTGCAAGAACACATGTAAACTGAAAATTATTTTATGAACTATTTTGGTTAGGATGAATGATTCGATAATTTTCGTTTCAACATTTAATTTTATGAATCCAGATTTCACGTGGAAAAACGTGAATAAAATACTTTTTAGCCCACGTTGCTGAAGAACGTTAACGCCCCTATGCCCGAGAAGAGTTTTGAGGTGTCGTTAAAAAAATTCAGAACAATGACATGAAATAAGTAAAAATTAATTACCCTTACAGAAAATAGGTTGGAAAATTAAAAATACTAGGATCCCGTCCATCAAATAATTATATATCCTTCGTCTAAGAATTCAAAGCACTAATTTTTCATACGTCAAAATTTAGAGAATCTCTATTTTCAAACATGAAAAATTGACAGTAATTAATGAACTCGGTTTGAAATTAAATTAATGATTTAAGTCAGAAATTTATAACACCATCAACATTATGCAGGCCTCTCCCTCGCATTGAGTGTTCTTCACATACAGCGAACTTTATGAAATACGTCGTATCCACCAACAGAACACTTGCAGCTTATAATTCAGAACGACTCTTTTCAAAATTTCTATTGATACGCCCGGAATTTGCCCTCGATTCTGAAGGTACAAATTCAATTGACACGAAGAACATTTTTGTAGTTGCTGACAACAGAGCTGTTGATTGCATCCTGTGAACGGGTTCCTTTTTCGGTTCCTTAATCCAATACGTGCCATTTTCATTCCGATATGCGTGGAACTAAAATCTGTGATGACGTGGTTGTAAGTACCCAAGTAAACGAAAGATCTTCTCAAATCATTGGCATCGTTTATTGTGTGAACTGCACAGCTATACTTCTTTTATAACAAATGAAACGAGTCATGAATAAGAGGCTCATATCTTGCATCAATTGTTTATGTAACCATCACAAGCACACAAGCTTATGTTAGTCTCGTAGTTCACTATTCTATTCATGATGGACAAGATTTACAACACATTCAATATCCTCGTACTTCACTATTTCATTCATGACTCACATGACGCACAACACTTTCATTATCCTCGCAGTTCTCTATGCTATTCATGATGCACAAGACGCACAACACTTTCATTACCCTCGTACTTCACTATACTATTCATGATGTACAAGACGCACAACATTTTCATTTTCCTCCTATTTCACAATTTCATTCATGACTCACATGACGCACAACAGTTTCATTATCCTTGTAGTTCACTATACTATTCGTGATGCACAAGACGCACAACACTTTTCATGGTTCTCAAGTCCGTTGCAAGCCTCTCTTCGCCCGCATGCCCTCTACATTCCCTCGCTAGTCAAAGCCTGGAGCTTCAACAACGGCCCAATGTTCTCTCGTATTTCAGGCAATCCCTGCAGGATTTGAGCTGTGACCTGCAGAATACTGCTCTGTAGGGCTGGACGCAAAACGTTACTCTCTATTGCTCAGGTTTCTTCGGTGAGCTTTGGGAAATTTTTTTCAACGCTCTATAGTTACACTGGTTTTTATGCACTCAAAATATCGTGGTTACAGTTGCAAAGTTGAGAGTGTAACTCTTTCAATTTTTCTTCTTTTAATTTCATTCCTGAAATCCAATGATAAACTTCACTTTCGCAGTTGTCACTTTTAATGGGTACAGATTTGATGCTAATACAGCGAATAAGAATTATTCCTTTCTAGTTCAGCTTCAGAAGCGCATCTCCTCATTCGAACACATTCTCGAATTCTTTACATCCTACAATGTAGAACGATAGCACTCGATCAAGATGTTTTGATGCAAAACCCTCTCCAACTATTTTCCTTGTACTAAGAATAGTTGGAATCATCAAAAATAGTTACAGCCTAGACTATTTTTGTTGAGCTATGAGCTATCAAAGATCAATTCATATATACACTTCACACAATCACGTTTGCGATAGTGTAGTTCGGGTCATCAAAATACTCATCGCTCTACGTGTCCGATCCTAATTGGCTCAAAACCACAACCTGTTCGTTCCTCTTCTTGCACATAGTTGCGCCAATCTTCGTGATAACTGGTTACAAGAGATTAAATTGACTCAGAGGATAATCAGCTGAAAGCGGGTGAGCAATTCTTCGTGGTAACTGGTTGCAAGAAACTGAACTGGCTCTGAGAATCGTTAGTAGCAAGCGGATGTGCGACTCTGCGTGGTAACTGGTTACTGGTGACTAAACTGAGTCTGAGGATCATTAGTTACAAGCGAGTGAGCGAATCTGCATGGTAACCAGTTGCAAGAGACTAAATTGCCTCTAGGATTATTAGTTGAAAGCAAGTGCGCGATTAATCTTGGTAACCAGTTGCATAAGACTAAATTGACTCTGGGATCATTAGTTGAAAGCAGGTGCGCGATTAATCTTGGTAACCAGTTGCAAGAGACTAAATTGACTCTGGGGATCATTAGTTGTAAGCGGGTGCGCGATTAATCTTGGTAACCAGTTGCAAGAGATCAAATTGACCATGAGGATTAACAGTTGCAAGTGAATCTGAGGTCACCATGTGGGTGTGCGAGTTGGCCCAAGAAGTCACAATCTACAAATGATGAAATGACTGAGGGAATCATCAGCTGTGAGCCCTTGGCTCAAAGCACATTCATAAGTTGGAGTTCGAAAGTACTCCGCGATGTCTAGATCTTGATTACAATTATATTATTATGCCAGGCTGTAATTCCTAGACTAGATTAGTTTTCTTCAGTCATTATTTCGTATTGGTCAACCTCAAAACAACCCCCGAATTTTTTGCCGTTTATGCTCTCCCAAACTTGCAATTCTGTCGGTTTGTAACTTGAATGTCGAAATCATTGCCAATATTTCTCTTCCCCCAACATTACTGTTTTCATGTTGATGCAATTCTTAAACATTATTTTATTAAAACATTTCATCACCGAGGCTACAATTTTTGTTTTTAAAACAATTTGAGTGTTATTTATGTATTTCTGTTAGTCAAGACTTTAATCAAATCGCAAACTATGAGCGATTGCTAAAATTTTCGCGGTACATGCATGTTTAAAAAAACAGAACAGAATCAAGATTCTGCAGCTCGAATTCGTTTTTCTTCGCTAGGAAAATGAAAACTAAATAATGTAAGAATATTGAGCCGAAATTCAAATCCTTTCTGTCATGAATGAATTGCTAGCTTTCTATTCCAGAGCTCAATAATTTATTTTAAAGTTTGTATCTCGCATGTCTCATCAAACTTATCACCATACCAACCGCAGATATATCACTGGCATTCTCGGTATCTTAGTAACGGAAGTTTCATTAGGATTCTCAGCATTTCAGCACGTCTGTGTACCTATATTCTGTACACCCCAGTAACGGATCTCACTGGGATTCTCAGCATCCCAGTCACGGATGTTTCACTGATATTCTCGGTAT
>JACJUY010000467.1:118262-130808 GCA_014220935.1 Platorchestia sp. MABIK | reverse complement strand
GCCTTCAAGGGGCTTACCGCTGCCACTCTGTATGGTCACACGAAAGATGCGCAGAATTTCTAGCCTTCACCTTACTTCCCTGCCTCCTGGCTATTGGATTATGAACCGAGTGAATTTCTGCAAAGCGTTCCGACGCTGACTCTCAAACACTAAATTCATCAGTAACGTTAAACTGATTTTCCACGGGCACGTGAAACGGGAGGTGACGGAAAAAATCTGGAAGCATCACATCACGGGGTTCATGCGTGTCTCCTCTCATTGCCATGCATAGCCCGGTGATGTTGGGTTTGATCTCCGATAATGACGTGAATTTCAAAATTGTAATAGTCGTGACACCAATTTCTACATTTTTCTCTAATTGGTTTAACATATGAATATAACTTGAAGGAGTCAATAGAATTAGTTGGGACCTTATTTAAAAGTAGAAGTTACGTGCTAATGTAAATCTGTTTCCACTCTCAAGAAATAGACTTGAAATCGTGAAAAAATTCAAAACTTAGTGCTAAATTGCGCTCCAGTATTATATATGAGGAGGAATTTTTACCTCAAAAGAAAAGCTCTCAAATGTCTAGTTTATATTTCTTGGTATTTTCATGTTTTCATTTTACTCTCCCTTCAAGACGAAATAATTCTTCTTTAATGTTACGTACAACCTAATGTTCGTTGAAAAATATCTCAAAATATAGCTCAAGGCACCGTGGCTTTCACAAATTACTGTAGGTTTAATATTAAATCAAACGAACAAATGAGGTTTCTCTTCTCTCATAGCATTCTGTACATGAAAGAGCTTTGCTGTCTGGTGCTAGAACGGTGAAATGACGTGCCGTTCGTGAGGCAGTAATCAGTTCAGTTCTATTACACGAGTAGTTCCTAGCATAAAGCGAGTGCATGATTATGACTATTTCATTTTTGGCGAGGCAGCAGCAGCGCTAGCGCCTCAGATCTGTTGCTCCATTTCACGATGTGAGCGATGCTTTCCCTCGAACGAGAAAACGTCTACAACGCGCAGCCGCATCCAGCTTTCTCTTATATTTCATTTGCAGGTGCAAGAAATGCTCTCCCGAGGCAAATAATTTCGGCGCTTGAGGGCAATCCTCTGGGAAGCTCATCGGAGGAGAAGCACAGGCTGCTCGAAAAGCGAGGAGTTCTAAGGCGTTATCTGCAAGAGAGGTAATTATGCTAAAAGCCCTCCTTTCAACCTGCTCCAAGTCCCGCTCAAATTTCACTTCTTCGTTGCAGCTACCCAGCTGCGGCCGGCCGGCTTCGCTCAACTTGTGGCTTTCTAAAAGTTGAGCCTGTGGAGTAGCATCAACAGCCACACCATTAGCGATGAAAGCTGCGCAGAGCTCAGCGTAGGTAACTGTGACAGCTTCACTGAAGATGGAATTGCACCGGACAGCCAACACTTCCACGGCCGCCAACTACTCCATCTTGAGACGTGCGGGAGGTAGAGAGCTCTTACTAAGCCGTCGGCGGCGGCCCAACATGAAAGTGTTTCATGATGGGCTTGCTCAATTTAATAACCTTATCTATTTGAAACAGACACATTTTACGTATGAAAGCACGGAACGAGTCGAAATGTTATTTGTCACTTAAAGAATCAGACGCGTTAATGCGGATGTGATTTTAAAGTTGAAATGCCTTACACGGATTTGAACTGGTTTTAAATCCTGCGCTTAAAACTGCGGAACGCCATGCAAAAATAGCCAAGGAATCAAAACTCGGCTGATTCGTCTTACATCCCGTCTTATTTACTTAGGACAACACCAAGGAAAATTTATAGCCTCAGGCCCGGTATTTTTGTTTGAGCGCAAGCGAGAGGCATTAGTGGAGAATGAGGCTTGCGACGGAGACGAGGCTTCCTAATTAATCTTGTACGCTTATCAGGAGGACGACCAAAAATTTCATGATTGATAGCTGCGAACGTAACGTTGGAGGAAACGAGCTTTTGGAGAAACCATGGGAACGAGACTTTTTATTCGGTGTCGATTGCATGAAACGAACACTCTTCAGATGAGAGAACTCTATCAATAAATCACGCCCTACGGCTGGCATCCTTCCGCTGCATCTGAGGAATATTTCCAGCGTCTAGACTTTTATGACTCGTTCGAGACTCACGGACAAGACGAGGTGTCTGAAAAGTCAAGAATTTACAAGTCACTTTCAGGGGCAAAGGCTCGCCGGTTTCTTTCGTTACAGGTTCTAATTGCATTGTCTCTGACAGATCATTTACGGATTCGTTTTATTGATCACACGTACTTTATTTTGTACAGACCTGATGACGAAATTGCAGTGTCTCAGACAGAACATTTTTATGGGCTCGTTGCATTGATCATACCTTATATTGTATAGACCTGATGATGGAATTGCAATGTCTCAGATAAAACAATTTTTATGGATTCGTTGTATTGATCATACCTTATATTGTACAGACCTGGTGATGGAATTGCAGTGTCTCAGACAGATCATTTATGGATTCGTTGTATTGATCATAAGTACCTTATATTGTACAGACCTGATGGTGGAACTGGTCTCCGAAACGTTTTCAATTTCTCTTTTTTTCATGTAATGAGAAATTTTATTAGCGTTTTCTTCGCTTTCTAATTGTTAGTGAATCTGCGATTTAAGCAAAGCGAACATCTGTTCGGAACATTTATGTTGTTAGTCGCTTTGCGTTCACGTGTGTAACATAGAACACAGGTGCGCCATGTGATCCAATTAACGAAGCTTTAAAAACTTACTATGAAGTTTTAAATTCGTTTTTATTTTACTGCTTGCACTGCGTGCGTTAATAATGAAATTAAAGATATATTTCGGCAAACCAGCTGACAAAATGACATGAAAAATTAGCTGATGAGTTTTTAAAAACGTTTATTTCGCGAGTTAAAATGTTAGTTGTTTTCACCGAATGAAATCCTTCAACTCAGTGACAGAATATTGAAAACCATAATTGTTGGTAAAAAGATTTCTTAAGAAATTGATAAGTCCACTTCTGTAGGCTGAAAAGTTTGTCTTCGTTGCAATAGATTTATTTTCTGATGTAATTTTTTCTGCAAATTAGTTGAAAAATTTTTCAGAAGTAATTTTTTCTGCCTTCGGACATAAATGTAATTCCTTTGAAAAAAGTGTGCCACATTCGTGACATTGTTTTGCAGAATTTTTTGTGTACTCGCGCGAGACTTAAACTTAAACTTGATTGTTAGAAACCTAGAACGTTTGCCTTTCAGCATTCATCAGAAAACACAACTGTCCCCTGCTCTTTTTTCTTTATCATAAAATCCTCACGAATTTTAAATTTACCATTGAACGCGTGGTCATGATTCGAAGGCTGGACATCACAAATCCAAAAAAGATGCATCCTAGAGTATTAGAAGGAAGATTGACTGTGTTTTTGATTTGAACAAAAACTCGCTCAGACCGACCACCCATATCATTTTGGGTTTGCCTACCGCCTTAATCTTGAGGACGTGTGCTGAATTTTTAGCAGGCAAGAAGAGCCTGAATGGAGCTATCAGCTAGGCACAAAAGCTCTATCATCAATGGCGATGCATGCGTCACGGGGCAAACGGATCACCCTCTGCAGCTGAGGGCTGCCGTCCATCCATCCCTATGACTTGGAATCGTGAGCAACGAGCCCAGAGATGAAAGAAAACCCCGGCATTTTGTGTTCATCCTCCACAACCGTGAAAATGTTGCCAAGAGGGGAGCCAAAGTCCCCAGTTTTGGATGTTTCGAACCACTGCCCCATGCCTGCCTCCTAGCTGTGGGCGGAAAGCGAACAAAGCTAGCGCTATGCTTTGGCTTTATCTCAACGACAATGGAAGACAATATGGGTCTCCTCAAGATCATCTGAGTTTCGCAAGGAAGTGCTTTGCGTGATTTTGAAATGCTTGCTTGCGTTTTTGCGGAGAACTTGTGGATGGAACTGAATAAAGGTATGGTTCTTAAAAAGAAAATACTTTGCTTTATTTTGAAATGCTTGCTTACGTTTTCGCGGAGAACTTGTAGATGGAACAAACTAAAGGGATTGTTCTTGAAAAGAAAGTACTTTGCGTTATTTTAAAACGCTTGCTTACGTTTTTGCGGAGAACTTTTGGATGGAACAAACTAAAGGGATTGTTCTTGAAAATAAAGTACTTTGCTTTATTTTGAAATGCTTACTGGAATTTTTTGTGGAGAACTTGTGGATGGAACTGATTAAAGGTACGATATGAAAAGACGTTTATTTTTGGTATGAGATTTTTTTTCTACTAAGTAATACAATGTACAGAGTACCTCATTCCAACTAGACAGTCAATTTCCAGCGCTGAGATTTTTATCCAATACCTATTTCAAAACTATTAAGTACCTAAACTTAAAATCGGCATCAAATTATTGGATCTCCATCTATCGACTTTGGGCGCGACCAAAAATTGTAAATCGAACATTTTCTTCACTCGTTCAATTTAATGAGTAGAAATTACGGCCCCAGGAAGCTGTTAATTGGGCATCAAAGACAACCATCAAAATGTGCTCCGCTCTTTGATTGAGAGCGACCTCATGACGGCGCCAAATGGTGACCAGTAAATGTTCAGAGTGAGAACGATGTCATGCTCCTAAGAGGGATTTTTGTTGAACTCATTGCACGTTTTTGTGTGCACTTCCAAAGTCTGTCAAGACTTTTGTACTAAACTTTTATCTGATTTTTGTGCAATAAGTTTACTTCTTAACTCTGGCAATGACTTTTGTGAAGAACTCATTACTTATTTTTGTGCGCACTTCCAAAGTCTGTCTCGACTTTTGTACCAAACTTATAACTGATTCTTAAACAAAGTGTTTACTCCTTAAGGCTGGCAACAATATTTGTGACGGACTCCTTACGTATTTTTGAGTGATGTGTACCACGTCCTAAAACTGCCAATGACTTGTGCCTTAAACTGACTCAATTTTAGAATTATTTACCTACAAATAAGCGCTTTGTGGTTAGTACAAGTTAATTCCAAGCCAGCTAAATCATGAGATTGTTATTCTCATTTTTATTTGGCATTTTTTTCTGATGCTCCACGAATATTTTTTCTTTCATTAGAAGAAAATCCACTGCCAATTGTCATTTACTTGGAATAAATTTACTCACCAATTCACCCAATTCCATGATTTTTTTAACCTTTCCAGCTGCGTAGAAATTGGTCGAAAATAGACAAGCTCTTCATTATCAAAACTTTTAAAGTACGCCAGCAATTACAGAGAAAATAATCATCCACCCAAAAAGAAGTTGTTTGTTATACTTTTATTTATTGATATATATATATATATCCCTTCCATCGCATTTCTGCATTGCATATCATTGCTCAAAAATAAGATAGCAATAAATGAAGTGCGAGAGATATTTCATCAATACACTGGCAATTACCAGGAACTCAATTTAAATTGAACCGAAATCCAGAATTGAACTAAATATCTTCTATTTCCATCAAATGTGCCCACAAAACCAAAGCTAACGAAAGAAAAATGCTGTAGTTCCCGTCGCTCTATCGTTGTTTGATCCAATTTTTTAACCAATATCACTTGAGTGGATTAAGCCGAAGCTTTTTTGCTCACAGAGGCATACGTGGAGCATAAAAATCAGGGACCAGTTTATCGAAGGACTTCGTCCGGTAAGTGCTCTCCTTTTTTCTTCGTAACTTTCAATTTTAACTCTAAACTAAGATGAGAAAAGGCAGTAAAACGATAGTTTCAGCCAGGAATCATCATGTATAAGCTCGTAGAATGGAATAATCCGCTGAGCCCTAGTCATTTTGTCTTTTTGATTTTCTAGCCAATCTTTGCTTCCACTAATTAAAATTTGTGAAAACATCGAAATCAGAAATTCAGATTAATTGCAATCAAGAACGACGTTTCATCTGTTTCTGAGACAGTTCGATTGAAAATCAATTGAATATCGAACTCCGAGTTCTCAAATTTAGTATATATATATATATGTAATCTCTATCTATTCTGTATAACTACAAGATTATTACTGAAATTTCTCTCTGACATTGAAAATTGAAATTATGATCCAAAAAAGGGCTCTTCAGTTCAGAAGCTTCTCGCCCAAGCCCGACGCTCATTTGATATGCAAATGCAGCCGTGGTGCGGCCTGTAAATTATGAAAGCCCTAAATCGGACTGTATTCACACTTGTGAAGCAACGAGCATAATTTCCATGCAAATGGTTCACTTGGTCGGCTCATTTCTCGACAGTTGCTATTGTTTAGGCGGCATAAACTCATAAAAATACGATTTTCATTGGGCATTTGACACGAAGTAAACCAAGTTGAAGGGCCCAAGTTCTATGGGAGCAACATCATCCCGCTGCGGTTTTTCACAACGTAATAATGGCAGCGTAAAGATAGAATGATTACTACAGATGACAGAAACATGAAAGTCTCGACAAATATGTTTTTGGCTTTGAGGAAATCCGAAGTTTTGTCTAAATGACACTTTCCAGTTACGTAAGAAAGTTGTTTGAAATTTTGCACAGACGCTTTCAAGCAGAATGGCTCTTATGGCAGTCTGGAACAGAACACAATTCTGACATAGCCTCAAATTTTAATTTTTCTCAATTTTGGCACAACAGCCAACGACACTGTCTCCATTCTTGCTTATGTTGACTCTCACGGTCACTCTCTGTTTCATTTTTTGTCTAATTTCATCTCTGAACGTTGTGTCCTTCCTTCATTGCTTCTGCTGTATTATTTGCCGAAAGTTAAACTGCTACGAAAAAAGAAGTTCTGTGATCGTTTTCAACGAGATCATGGTTCAGAATCTCTTACGAAAACGAGGCTTCCTAGATCTTGCTTTTCAAGATGTTACAGTCATATGGTGTAATTTTCATCCTCTACATTTTTATACATTATTCACTCACGGAATCATCTAAGTCAGATAAAGTGAACCTGCATGTATGTAAGTCTATAGTCACTACGCGCAATCCGGTCTACTATTTGATCAGTAAAAAGTCAACGATAAATAATGAATGTCATCATACTCTTCATGTCATCATTATCAATAAATGTCATCTGTTCATTCATTTTAGAAATTAGTCGGTGTCACTGGTGTTATGATTCTTATGACACTGTTGGTCAACACGCCTCCATCTCGTGTTATAATCGAAGTTTTCTTGACCTTTTCTTCACATTCTATTCAGTGAGAAAGTTCTGATTAGCATAACATCTTCATTTGATTCGAATGACTTATTTCCTCGATTGATTTTCCAGATCTTGAACACTGACGAACTCATCAACGGGATGCACAGTGAGCTCATTGATGAGTTTGAAACAATGGGCTTCATAACTAAAAATCGTTACTGTTTTTACTCAAAAAATATTACGTCATGGCAAACGTGGATGTTGCAACGCAAATCACACTCGCTAGGTCACTGCTAATGAGAATGGCTGACTGAGATTTTACGAGCTTTGAAAGATCGTTTCCCATAGATTAGAAATGCCAAGCCAAAAGTGGAAGTAGATAGGAAGAAATTCGTTATCATCTAGGCTCTAAATGTAGGTTGTCTGAATTAGAGAAAATTTTTCCAACGAAATGTCTCGTAAAACTTTTGGTGAACTGTTTCAATTTGCTATCAAATCCGTCTATGAAGAATATGCTCTTCTTTTTCAATTCTACCAAAACTATGAATGAAATAAAAAGCACATAGCAATCGGTACAAAAGAAGACGATGGAGTTTTCTAATTACGATCGTTATTAAATTTAATGGAAAAACTATTTTCCAACTTATAAATAAACTCATAATCTGATAGCAAATCGTAGGTTCATTGGAGATAACATTTTGATTGAACTTATCATTCATCATTTTGGACAAGAAAATATCTTGTCACATAATCACCATTATTGACGTTTTTTGAAGAGTTCTGTTACATTTTCAATCCAAGTGTCATTGACATCAGAGTCATTTTTCTTTGTTCAGTACAGAGAATGTTGTAATCAAATAATTCCAAAAAACAATGTGGGAAAAGAAATTTAAAATTTCATATATACTGTTTAATTAAATGTACGCCACTTTCTAAACGAGAATTATCGAAAGACACAACCTAAGAACTGTACTGTGAGATCCTCACGGCTCTGCACGATCTTATTTAATTTTGTGTAAACAAACTTCTAAAGTATCTGCATTGACGATAATCAACTCGCATAACTTTTAAAAATCTGATGGCGTAACAGCTTTCGTTTGTAAGCGTTTAGTGCTCGTTGAAAAATAAATTCAAACACACCGCTAATTCGGTAAAAATATTTTTGCTCAACTCAGTAGTTAAAAGTGGCCTAAGGTATTTCAAAATTTGCCATCGTTCGAATATTTTTTGTAGTATAGTCTATTTCACTTGCATCATGATAAAATTTTGTAATTGACCAAAGATATTTAGAAATTTATCATCACGTCTGCAGTTTGGTTTGATTTACGAGCACGATCACGAAATTTTGTTGCTTTCTTCGTTCACACCTGCATTACAGAATTAGTAAACGCAGTCTTGGATATCCATCGGCTTTCATTTAGCCCGAGAACATTAGGAACTTTACCTCGCATTTTTGGCCTCGTGGGCGCGACGGAGAGTTATTCCATGCGTTGCAAATTACAGGAAACTCACTGTATTACAACGAGTGCCAACTAAACGTACTACAACAGCTGCTTGCCACGATGACATGTTTATCCAATAACCTTTCTAGCCAGCGAGCGCTTTGCGTGAGAGTTAGTGCAACACCTTCCCTTTTATTTTTCTCTGCAGGCTAACTTTTTACGACCGGAGTATTAGCATCTACACTCGTAAAGCAGCGAGGGAATACGAGCCGGCGTTTACAACAAGCTTTCTATTCTATTTTGTTGTTTGTTCTCAGTATTTCTACCCTCGGGAATTCACGCGTACGTCTATATTGACAATTGCCAGCTCAACTAACGCATGATTTAAGCGAGAACTAGATGACGAGTTGTGATGAACTCATGAAATGCACCGCATGATGAACGTGTTTCTACACGAGTTCTCATACTAGAAATCACGGTTTGGTGAAAGGAACATTTACTTACGTATTTAAAATACACACGAGGAGAAATTCAAGTAACAAATTTTAGGAACTCTCGAGTTCGAACTGGAAGAGAATTGAGCTACACAGATCGAAAGTTTTACTCAGCATGAAGTTTTTTAGAAAGTCTCCTCGAGCTCAGGATCCGTAAAATTCATAGCATTGGATGTTTGTTGCTCCTGATTCGAAGGTTGGGAAGTTTTTCGATTTCTTCTAAGTGGTGTTTGTTGAGCCCTGCTCGCAAGATTCTTGAAAGATTTTGCCGCAATTTGTTTCCTCGTTTGTGCGCAGCGCCAGAGCGAGCGCACGTGAACAAGCGCATGACACGAACTTTACGATCCTCCTGACATCGAACATGACCAGCTTAGGTGCTGTAATTTCGTTTCCAATTGCATTCGAGAGCAGGCACCGAAATTCAATAGGCTCTTGTACTACATAAAATTGGTTGTCAACGATTGCGGTTTAAAAATGATTACCAAAGAATACCATAAGTAGAAATCATTGCTGAAGAATAAATGATGCAAGGCTTATTTCTCTTAATTGTTTCAAACACTGAATCTGCTATTCCGCCAGACCCAAATCCATCATTTTTTTCACACAAGCCAATTGCTGCATCGTAGGCTGCTAACGCAATAGAAGCACATACTTCACTTGACGTTCCAATTCAAAAGTGACGTAGTTGCAACTAAAATACAAATCTTGGTTAACGTTTGCTCCTTAGACGAGCCCGGACTTTGGCTCATAATGAGAGAAACATTACGTACGAAAGAGACGGTTCTCAGTTCTACTGCTTCCGAAAAAGGATTAGATACTTTTTGCAAAATTTTCAGACTCTTCGTCTAAAATTTTTTTTTTTTTCAATTGAATTGCGTTATAAAAACACTACTCAACCTGCGGCAACACCGCAAGGTTGTCTGGCGCTGTGTAATTTATTGGCCAAATTTGCTATTACAATAAGCCAGATTTGAGAGGATTGGTAAGATAAAAATGTCAATTTCCATCCCTTTTTCGACACATGAATGGGTAATGATTTTATAAAAGCGTTGGACCTGAAATGTTGCATTTTAAATCTCCTTGGGACGTTTAATTTTGTGCAAGGAAATCTAGCTTGTGTTCTAAATAAAAACCATAAGCGAAATGCACTTTCTTGATCAATAAGTTGCTACGATCTCAACCTACTAATGTTTATAGACATAAAAAAATGATAAAATTGATTAATGAGAAGTTCTTCGAGGCTAGTGACAAACTGTGCATATATGTACTTCCAGTCATTTAAGAAATAATAAAAAATCCGAAAATTTCCATTACGAACCTGTTTTTAGAATACGACAATAAATTTACTCTTAAACCCAAGTCATGTGCGATGTAGTTATGAATTAGTTCCCACTTGTCCGTTTACGAGATTCACGAAAAATGGAAAATATCTGCCTCGAGTACCTGAGAATGACAATACTAAATAAAAATTAGAAGAATATTTTACTACTTCATGCTAATTTCCTAAGACAAGACGGTATTCATTATTAATTTTTTTAACTTTCTATGGTTCTCATTTTTCCAGCATCCCTGAATGCGTCTGAAAACTCTGCTGTAACACAATATTCATCGCTCAGAGTAACTCGAGGCCGAACAAGAAAGATAAACTATTCTAATGCAGATGCATTTGTTCGTCAGAGACCACTACAAATGCTCCATATTTTAGTCTCGTGACTCGTCGAATTGGTAACTTCTATCTCTCCTCTCAATCAGAATGAAAGTTCAATCTTATTCATCAAATACTTGGGAGTGACTCCGTCTCAGATGGATCGAGCCCAAATGTCTGGCGGCGCAGAACTTGCAGTCATCAAATTGCTGCCGGTCCGACAAGCTCTCCTTCCAATAAAATGCAAGGGTCAGAGTAAAGCTCTCGAGGACGGACAGCCATTGCAATAGGGGCCTGGAAAGGAGTGTTCTTATCTGGAATGTGGCAGCAGGAAATTGCGAGTTTGCCTGCCTCAAAGGACGAAGCCAATACGGAAAATTCTCGAGCTGTGGCTTCGTCTTTCAATCATTGACAGAAAGTAGTTCATGCTCGAAAACATGACATGATTTGCGACATGTTAACAAAGCTAATAGTCTGTTAGGATGGCAATAACGGAAAGTAACAGCTCCAGACGCTACTTGCATTCAGAAATGTTCTTCTGAGTATATATTTTAGTTATTTACTGCTTCGAACGTGCTAGATGATAGTCACACTCTGATTCATGCAGCAGAGCTTCATTATTCTGCCCGTGCTGCCAAGATTAGAGGCTCTAGCTGCAGATGAAGCACCTCTGTGTCGAGAAGACGAACTACGGACTCTTCTGGATTGTTTCCTAAAATGATGCGGCGTGCTAACATGAGCTAGTGAAGCTAATCAAATAAATTACCCTGTACCATATCCCTTGTATGACATATTTAGATTATATTTTCTACAAACAAATAGCATTAGATTTTGGCGCTACTATCGCGTTTTAAAAACAATTCTATCGATTCTTCTGGATTGTTTCCTAGAATGATGCGGCAAGCTAACACGAACTAGCGAAATGAATCAAGTCAAAATCAAGAAGAATTGTTAATCAAATGAGTATTTTTGAATAAATGTCTTGGTTCATTTTGTAGAAAATTAACGGCACTAGATTTTGGTACTGATTTTCCATTTGGAAAACTATAATTATGCTTTAAATGAGCCTTTTACTTGCACTATATTGCCTAGAACATCATCTATCAGGATTTCGAGAGAGTTAGTACCTTGAAGAGTTGATTTTATCTTCCAGAGAAAATAAATTGGCTTTCGCTGACGATCTAATCTGTTGCACGGGCGCCAAAGTAATTCGAATCGAACTTAGCAAGCCACTCCATACCTGAACTTTGCTGGATCGAAGCACCACTCCGATACTGTGAATAAAACCGAAATGCAAGTAAAAGGGCATGCAAACCATTCTCGCTCAACAAAAGGCTGATGACAATCACTATGCGTGGCGGCGCTTTCAGACAGAGCCATCAAAAGAAGAGAACTCTTATTGAATTACCTCTCATCAAGCTGCAATCAACATTTTCTCTCGTTCTCCCCTCACACGTGAACTAAAACTCTAGTACGGTGATAAATTTCTCCGACTTGCGCAAAACGAATGCGTCATCACCAGAATCTGGTCTCTTGGAGCGATGGGTGATAGAAACTAGAGTTCTCAAGATGAGATTTCGTGCGAGACGACCGTATTTAAAATTTAATTCCGGATCTAAAATCAAGATCGTATCTAAATTCCGTATTTAAAATCAAGACAGAATCTAAATCCCATGTCTAAATTCGTATCTAAAATAAAGACCGTCTCCAAATTTCGCATTTAGAACCATTAAATTGTGTTCGATCAATTAAGAAGATTTGAACTTAAATTCGCGCACTAAGTATAAATTTCACTTTACTGAAATTCAACGTCAATTTTAAAGTCACTCCAAACAAAGGAAATAAGAAATGGTTTCGAGATAC
>JACJUY010000467.1:64847-117849 GCA_014220935.1 Platorchestia sp. MABIK | reverse complement strand
TCACCGTAACACGGCAACTTAGCGTAAGTTAGCCGTAACACAGCAACTTTAAGTAAGTTCACCGTAACACCGCAACTTAAAGTAAGTTCACCGTAACACGGCAACTTAGCCTAAGTTAGCCGTAACACAGCAACTTAAAGTAAGTTCACCGTAACAGGGCAACTTAACGCAAGTTAACCGCAACACGGCAACTTAATGTAAGTTAGCTGTAACACAACAACTGAAAGTAAGTTCACCGTAACAGGACAACTTAAAGTGAGCTAGCCGTAGCACGGCAACTTAAAGTAAATTCACTGTAACACGGCAACTACTTAACGTAAGTTAACCGCAACACGGCAACTTAAAGTAAGTTAACCGCAACACCGCAACGTAACAAGTCACGCGCACGTCAGCGGCCGGTTGGCTGACAGGAAACACACAAAAAGCGAGGCAAAACGTGGCTGGCCAGTGCCGGAGTCTGAGGATAACCGACAGCTCCACAATCGAGTTGCCGCACACGTCGAAATAGACGGTATGAGCTGCGTTAGCTAGACGATAGAGCCGTCAAAATGCTCTCTCTCGCGTTGCTACTCCAAGTATTTGAGAAAAATACACTGTTTGACTGAGATCTTTGAACACGTTTTCAGGATATTTCAGAAACCGTGAGAAATACGCGGATGAGAAGCGGTATGTGTAACATTTATGTCGGTTTTTTGGTATTTTTTGTGCGGTGTGCGCTTCTGAAGACAGTAGTCGAGTGTTGAAGAGTGACAGAAATAATATTCTTCACACTAATTGTGGAAATTTTTTCCCCTTAGTTTGATTTTGAAGACTGCTGTTATAGGTCGAGAAGATGAAGAAAATTTACCCTTCACGACAGACTTAACATCATTTTCACAAGTTTTATTTTGAAAACGCTAGTTTTATCCCGAAGAGATGCGGAAATTTTACTTTCGCGTGAAATTGTGAATTTTTTACTCATGGTTAACCAACAGAGACGGCAGTTGTGAGTTACTGGTATGAAAAATGGTTGTTTTAAACACGATTTCGCTCATCGAATGTTGCTACGTAAATATTAATATAGAAATTTCCGAAAGCGTAGATGAGAAAGATACTTTACGCCATCTTAGAAAGATTCAAATTACTAAAATAATTTCACTGTATTGAACAAGTTGCGCAGGCCAAAAATACTGACGGTGTGATTGGTGAACAGTACTTTCACGAACGTATATTCACATTTTTCATAAATAAAATGAATGTGTCATTTCTTGCAAATCTTTAACTAACGACTCCTATTTCATTTTATTTTAGAATAAAAATCCATGAATTAGTGTTTTTTAGGCCCATTACCTATTTTTAAAACAAATATTAGTTACGGAATGCTAAATAACCGGAATTTATTAAAAAAACGTTCGATTCTTTGTAGGCACGCCGAAGCCAAAGCCTGATATTTGTCATAGTATTTTTCCTTTTATCACGCAATAAATAATTTAACTTCTTCCTCAAATGATGTGGACTAAAGAGCAGGACAAAAATGTTTCGAACAACATAGTGAAAAGAAAAAACATCGATGTAAAAAACTCTTTCAGCTTCACATTTCTAAACTTCATTCCTTCTTAAACTTCAAAAAGAAGTTATTTTTTGCTCAAAAAACACAGTGCAGCTGTTATATACCGGATGCAAAATATGTGGTGTTCTAAATTACTACCCTCATAAAAAACATGTACGAACTTTTAAAAAAACTGAAGAGTAGCTAGCAACTTCCCTCGTACTTACAGATCCCCGTTTACAGACTGCAGCGGCAAGCGTTCTCAGTTTCATCGTCGCTCTAAATTATCCATTCGGACGGAATTATTGCACTACTTGCACTCAAGACTGGGCCGTAAATCAAATTCGAACAATAGTAAAAACACTGGCAGTCTGCTGCATCCATCTCATCATCCCAAGTACCTTGCGTGCACCGTACAAATATCTGCAAGGAGCCAGCGTGGGGCCGATTGCGCGTATGGGAGCGCTCACAACCAGCTCTGTGTAATAGAACCCTTGGGTAATCAGCAGATACGATACCAATGTACGGAACTGCTGCGGCAAAGTGTGACTTGAGCGCACCCTGAAAAGGCTAAACTTTCACTCGAAATTGGAGCGCCTCGTCAGAGCTCTAAGCCCGTCACTCGAGCGCCGTGGGCGAGCGTCTGTAACAAATGGTGCTGCTGTATGATGTTGCAGGTGCTTTAGTCGTAAAGTTAGCTTCGCTTTATTTGGTGCTGGTGAAGTACATACAAAACCAACTCTTTGTTTCGTTAGGTTTTGCCTCTGAAATCCAGTTTAGTTGAACGTCTGGACATCAGTGACATATCGACAACCATCTCTCAAATACCGAGTATGAAATTGCAAGTTCCCGTTTGAGTCGTAAAGTTAGCTCCACTTTATTTGTTGTTGTTGAAGTATTCTAAAAACAGTGTTTTGTTTTGTTAGGTTATGCCACTGTTATCCCGTGCAGTGAACGTCTAGAATGTCAGTGGTGGATCTCGACGAGCGTCGTTCATATACGGAGTATGAAATAACTTGTTCCCGTTAGTTTGCATACAGAGTTTTTACGACATTTTGACTTGGAACTCAATTTTAATTTTTAGTCAATTTAATTTGAGAATTTTACTTGCGTGAATTAGATGAACTTTGAAATATTTCGCAAATGTTTAAATTCCTGTCCCTGTAGAATTTGGAAATCTTTCAATGCAATTTGAAGATTTTAAAGTGGTGCACGAATACGGGAGCACGTTTTTGCCCTCAGCAGGTTGACGAGGAAACTCAATTTAAATGCTCACGTCTTCATTTCCAACACGACAGATATGTTCTTCATGCTGTCGCACATCTTTGAATCCCTACACGACAGCGATGTCCCTACTCCTGTTGTACATCTTTGATTACTGTTTCTAGACCCTTAGGGTCTTCATTCGCAACACGACAGCTATGTTCCTCATGTTGTTGTACATCTTTGATCACTGTGGTTAACCTTAGAGTCTTTATTCTCTACACGACAGATATGTACGTTCTTCATGCTGTTGTACAACTTTGATCACTGTGGTTAGACCCTTAAGGTCTTCATTCGCAACACGACAGCTATGTTCTTCATGCTGTTGTATATCTTTGATCACTGTGGTTAGACCTTAGGTTCTTCATTCGCAACACGATAGCTAAGTTCTTCATGCTGTTGTACAACTTTGATCACTGTGGTTAGACCCTTCCTTATCTAACTCAATCGGACTTCATCTCTTGGAGCTGTGCCTCATCTCATCCTTTCCTGCAGGCCCTTATCTGCGCCCAAATCCCTCTGTTGATCATGCCGCACCTCGCTGCTGCTGTACTGCCGCCGACCTCACAAAAGCAGCGTAAATACCAAGAAAAACGTAAAAAAGGTTTATAGATAAGAATTCTGAAAACGTTTCAACTGTCTCATTCTTGTAATACTTGAAATTTTTGTTCTTCGTATTGCAGTCCTGTTTAACAACCTAAGAAACATTGAAAGTTGAAAGTTTAGGGTCAGTTTCAGTTCACTTCAGTTGGCAGTTTGAGTTCACTTCAGTTGACAGTTTAAGTTCAGTTTTAGTTCACTGAAGGTGACAGTTTAAGTTCAGTTTCAGTTCACTTTCGTTGACAGTTTAAGTTCACTTCAGTTCCCTTCAGTTGACAGTTTCAAAAGCATCCACATCCGTCACTTCAACTCACTTGAGTTCCTCGTTCGTCTTGAAAGGATAAACTCATCTCGCTTCCGACACCGTACACTTCGCTGAACTTGTTTTGTCCTACGCCATCAACGACTGGAGTTAGGCAGCATCAGTAAGCATGACCACAACGTTTCATTGCTTCCCATCCCAAGTTTTACTTGTCCGTAGCGCCTAAAAACAGTAGTTGACTTCTCTGCTAAAGCCTAAAAACACACTTTTTGGCCTTTTTAGCCAGACCTTTGGTTTAGAATTGCTTCCTTGTTCTTTTTCGCAACATTTCTAAAGAGTAGCGAGGTTTTGAGGCGTTCGAATAGTGCTCGTGGAGTTTTCGAAAGCCTAGATGAACCGATAGTGTTGAAGAATAGTTAGAAGTTTACTCAAAACATTGAATATGGAACAATTCGTTTAGTTCCAAAAATATTTGCCAACATGGCGTAATGTATGATATGTACAGTGATTATTGTACACTATTTAAAATCATTCATTTAATTTCAGTTTTGAATAGAACAATGATGAGTCTGTCATTGCTGTCATATGTGAACTACAATGGAAAGCTTAACGTCAATAAGCTCACAGTAACATATCACGTATAATGAGACACGACGTCCGAGCCAAATATGAAATGCATCTGAGGAGCTGATCTCATCAAAGTAAAAACGAAAATTCTTGTTTAAATATTTCTCTGATCTCTAATGAATACTGGGTAAGCGCACGTGAGTGAACGACTTTAGCCCGTTTCTTTTCACGGCAGAAACATGTCAATGGATGTCAAAATTAGCAGTATTGTCCAATATGCCGTACTCGTAGTTGCATAGGAACTAAGCTACCCTAAAATATTTAGCCAGTTCTACTTTAAGTTTTGTTCTCTTTCTGATACGTTCTTTGCTCCCGTTGACTCGTTGCTTTTTCTGCCACAACGCTGATATTTTTTGATAACTATGTATTAAGTTTCTCCTTCAGTCTTACTTGTAACGATACACAGTGGTAGATAATTCTTTTGAGCTTTTAATCTAACGCGGATATATCTGATATTCAACGTAATGAAATCATATATGAGCTTCAAAATTAAAGTAAACAGAATACACACGAATGATACTCGTTCATAACCATCAAAATTACATTCAAAATTATTATACCAAGACTTTCTACAATTAAACTTCAATATGCGTTCTATTAAAAAGAAAGTTTAAATATTTTGACAAAGTTTTAAAAAAGACTTGAGAAGATCACTGTTTTCAAATAAAATTTTTTGTCAGAGCTTTACTTATTAATGAATTAAAAACCGGCCGTTCTCCATTTTAAACATGTGGTTACAAACAAAACTAAAGGATTTCAAGATACCTTTTGAAGGTGAACAAATTATTCACTCACCCCTCACGACAAGCAAGATTTGACTGTGAGATGCAAAAAATGTTACTTTTATAGGAACTTCGCTTTGTTGACTTAGAAAGAAGGAAGTTATGTGAACAGTGAGACGGGCGAGTGTTTTTGAACGGACTCATATCCTGCGAGGCCACGGGCTGGGATTCAAAGAGAGCCGAGTTCAAAATATTTTCTTCAAACTTCGCCGCAAGTTTGCAAGAAGCTTGCAAACAGTCCTAGCAAAGGAAGACTGTGAGGTTTGATCTCGTGCTGCTCGTGATTTTTTAAATTAATACTTTCCATCGAGCGCGAGCGCACAAGTTGCCAAGGATATTCAATATCATTTTCTTCTCAATAAAATGAGAAGAGATTGCTTTGTTCCTGCTATCTGACATGCTCAGAAAATTATTCACGAGCATCTAGAAGAAAAAACAAACAAAAAAAATTGTTTTCCTTGCAAAGCTTTTTTCTTTACCTGGCTAAAACTTTTACACTCTTCTATTTTCCCAGAATTTTGAGAAACTTACCTTTTAAATATTTTAGGCCTGATAATTTACACTGATATCTAGTTCAACCAGATCTCCCAAGCTTAATCTATAATCACCTGGTCAAAGGAAAACAATGATAAACGAAACATTTATAAATTGAAGTTTTAGCAAAAGATTGATTGCTGAAAAATCGGGCTTCCTACTGATAACATATCTCCACAAGAGTTTTTTCTAACTTGTTTAACCATGTGAAATTCACTCAAGCCATGATAAAATCTCAATTTTTATTTCAACCAAGAACTATACAAGCACTCACACCCAAAGCGGCAGATTAATATTTCTACAAATCAATGCTTGTATCTTCACGAAAGAAATTTCGCATCTTCACGTCGGTGAGACCTGTAGCCCCAAATGATTGCGTTACACTAGTTCGTCATCTGAACCAGCAATCACCATTTCTGAATAACCGAAGAGCCACAAAAATATTAAATCTTCCATGTAGAAATTAGTTTAATAACTCACAGTAATACCATCACCCACCGGGATGCTCTGAGGAAAATGAGTTATAGATAAAAAAGTCTTGATTCTATAATGAAAATTAGGTAAAGATTCCATTATGAAGATGAAAATGACGTATAGATAAAAACGAGGTTGGGATTCTACGATGAAAGTAACGCAAGAATGAAAACTGCAAAAGTGATCTACAAACCACTCGTTCTTTCCGTACAGTTTCCAGCCTCTATCAACAGGGAAAGAAGGAAAGATTGATCTATCTGTCTACAGAAGAATGGACGTGTAAATTTACCAGTTTCGAGAGTGAAAAATTGTCTTAAAGATGTATCAAAAAACTAGAAGCTACAGCTAGAGTCAAACTCATTGGATCGAATGAAAGAAGAAATCGCTGAGTTTTGCACATCTGCAAAGCGCTGCAATGCAGCAAATTTGGTTTTGACGCACAGTTCCGTACTTGGATAGCGTCACTCTTCACGCAAATAAAAGTAGACTCTCGCAAAGCATCAGCAACTCGTTGGAAGCACTTGCGACTTGGCTTACTACTCACACTTCACGAATTTATCAAAAGTTGGAGCTCCAGCCGAATATAAACTGCAGCATTTGGCCCAGTTAAAACGAGCGCTTCAAATAGAAACCTCACAATTTAAATCATCGGAGTGTACAGATTTAAACGGGCATTTATCAAGGCGCCTCCTAATTGGCACTACATCTGCCGTGGTTATTACCGAGCCAATGGGGCAAAATTCTCAACGAGATGTTATTTTAACCTTGCTGAGGGTAAGTGATGTCCACAAACTATGCATGAAAATTGAATGGATACGTGTGTTGACGAACTTTCTTTAACAACCGTGCGATTGATTTTCCTGTGTCTATTGAAACAGCTGGTTTGAAGCGTAGTCAAGGAAAATGCTTTTCATCAACTTTATTTCATTTATCTCCAATCGAAATTTACTTTCCCAAACCAATAGTATTTTTATCAATGAAAAAATGCAGCGTAAGGAAAGAAGAACCACACCAAATGAATTTATTATATTCATGCATAATTGCATTTAATATGAATCCATTATTTGTCACACGCTGTCTGCTTTTAACTTCAACTAATTTTTTGTGCTAAAAAATTTTGAATTCTTCGGAATGGGAATGGGAATGAGCAACAATACCTTATGTTTGGGATGATAAGTGAAAATTTCATGAAAAGAAGCCTCACACTCGTGCAACCGTCCAACAATAGTCAAATAGAAATGTAGTTGAGCTTCCGCAACATAATTATCAATGCAATTATTTTTTTCTGTCGAGAAAAAACATCGCAAAAAAGCCCCAACATAATTTAAATAATGCGTATTTGCAGCCGAAAAAAAAAATGGATGGCCAAGATGTTAGGTCACGAGTCTCAATAAATGTTACTGTAAACTGATAATATCACTAGTCTCTAAATATCACTAATCAAAAGTGACAAAATGTTACTAGCTTCACCTGATCATGATAATCAACTGATATTCATCTCAGTTCATTATTTGCAACTGATCATGATAATCAACTGATAATCATGTTGGGTCACTAATTTCAACAGATAATCACGTTTCCATCACTAAATAGGAAACAGCCCCACATTACTTCTTCGCCCAAGCAAACCTCCATAAACTTGCCCAAGAAACACATCCATAATTTCTCTAAAAAGTCTCCCACGACGGCGTTTCAGTTTTCTAGCCAGCAGCCCTCATGAAGGATGCCGAAACCATTCTTCTAAGGGTAAAGGTTATTGCAGTGAAGACTTTCTCCATAACGCACTGCTCAAATTAAATGCATCGTTCACACGAGCCGGAGCCCGCAGAGACCTCCAGCGTACCGATGAGGCCTCTAATGAACTGTTCGCCCAGCAGATGCGCCAGGCCCCGAGAAAGTAAACAAATAAGTAAGTTCAAAGTAAGCAAATAAGTAAGTTCAAAGTAAGCAAATAAGTAAGTTCAAAGTAAGCAAATAAGTAAGTTCAAAGTAAGCAAATAAGTAAGCTCAAAGTAAGCAAATAAGTGAGTTCAAAGTAAGCAAATAAGTGAGTTCAAAGTAAGCAAATAAGTGAGTTCAAAGTAAGCAAATAAGTAAGTTCAAGGTCAGTAAATAAGTAAGTTCAAAGTAAGCCAATAAGTAGGTTCAAAGTGAGCAAAAAGTAAGTTCAAAGTAAGAAAATAAGTAAGTTCAAAGTATGCAAATAAGTAAGTTCAAAGTAAGCAAATAAGTAAGCTCAAAGTAAGCAAATAAGTAAGTTCATTTACAGGAAAATAAATTTAAATGTTGAGTGCATTTTTTTCCTCGGAGTGGAAACTAATTTTGAGTGCAAGCTTTGTTAAAAAAAATGCTGCCGATGAAATGATAAAGTTAATAAGATTTGGTGATCAAAATACTCGTGGCCAATCCAAGCCGTTGTAAGATACGCTTGCTTAGACTTTAGGCATGTATTTGAGGCAGATTTGTGACCCAATTCATTTTAAATTGATGATGTTTTGTAGTCAACACATTGCGTAGTGTTACGTTGAGTTAGGTTTCACAGGGAACGGAAGTAAAAAATACAGGAAACTGTAAAATACATCTTCGATTCCCAAAACCACAGCCGCTGTTTCCGTGAGACTTCATGATATTTGGTTGATCTTTGATATCACTTTGGTTTAACAAGTGCTTGAAACATTTCACAAATCCTTCCGAACAAGTTTGCCTTTTCATTGTCGGAGAAAAATGATCAGCGATTTGGAACGTTCTTGGCATAAAATGAATAGCAACACTACGCTAGGAGAGCTTGATGGACAATCATCGAAAGAGCGTGTTTTTATGAAAAATGTATCAGCTTGTCGGGCTAGCTAGCTGCTGAACGCCAAACGCTCCGTGTCCACTTTCTCGTTTCAAAAAATTGCAAATTTATTGGAAACCTTAAGTGGTCATCACTCTACGCATGAAAGCATGAAAGAAAAAGAAGACTACCACAATAAATGTCCCTAAAAACAAACAGAGCTTAGTCCTTTAAATTATTATTTGGTTCAAAAAAGAATCATTTGATTGTTCCTATCAATGTGTTTTGATGCAGTGTCAGTCGCACGATGAGATGTGAGCTTGAAATTAGCATAATCTTGCGTGTGTACAAGTCAAATCAAAATAATCATGAAGACACATGCTACTCTCAGCTCTTTCAGGACGCACGTGTCACGGATCTGAAAACATGACGAGACTTACTCGTTTAACTTGGCATCATTGTCAGTTGTTGGCTGCTTTTCTTGTTGGCTTTAAAGACCTTGAAACTGACAACATGACAAAACGTTAAATAAAATATTGCTACTTGGAAGTTGCATTTCTTGAAGATCTTGTGACCGAAGAGTCATTTAAAATAGGATTCGGTGGATCGGTAAGCGAATTTTGTTCGAAACCTGCGTCTTAAAATCTGTTGCTCAAATTAGATCTCAAAATCTGGCTCTTGAGCAACAAAACTCGATTCTGTTAATTTTAGAAAATCAAAATCGTTTTTGGAAATGAAGCAGATATTGAGAGATGAATATTAAGAAAAATGGCATGGCTCAACTTTGCATCCGTGTTTTGCTTCGATGAGTCTTTTAGCTACAAATTTCAACGTCGAAAAAAATCACTGTATATATAGTATGATAAACAAATCAAAATAAAGTACTTAATCCTCAAGGTAGAAAATTTTGAAAGCAATTTCGTTCGCGTGATAGCAAATGATTTGCCCAAATGCTGTTACTATTGATTGCGCGATTGTTTCCGTTAAGATGAAGTGATTCGTTTGTCGCTTTCTTTTATCTTCATATGAGCCGAGTTGAACTTTTGGCTTGAAATTGAACGCTATGGTATAGAAAAAAGACGATTTTTGTAGAGGAATGACAATAAGAAATCTCTGATCCATATGATTGTTTATTGTTCATCATACAATGTACAGATTTTTTCCGGTCTAATTTTTTCTCTGGGTCATCTATGATTTCAATCATCCAACTATACCTTGTGCTATAGGCGGCTAAAATTTTACATGAGACGGTGAAAGAGTAAGAGTGATATTTCAGAGGTACTTGTTAAAGGAATTTTTCTTTAAAAAACCCTAAACTCAAAAACAAAAACCAGCTTATCAATCCTAATTTGAAAGAAAAATTACAAGCAAAAACGGATCATTTGGGAGTCGAGATCAACTTTTAAAATCTTTTTCATGTCGAAATGCTTGTCGTGCAGCCCGAAGACTACTTAGATCTAACTAAATTCTGAACAAAAAATTGTGAATAAACGCAGCGCTAACAAAAACATCCATGCATTTCGCTCTTGGAATTGAAATCATTTATATTTTGATGGTTTGTTCAGAACACAATATGCGTATTTACCAGCATGCAAAATGATGAGAGATTTTATAACGGACTTGTGCTTTTTATTTGGTAACAAAATAAACAAAAAACGGAACACTTTCTCAAATTTTTCCAGTTGTGTAGTTTCAGGTGAAAGATTGGAAACAAGGAAAAAGAAGTAGCATTTGATTTTGATTCGATAAAATTATCAAATAAAAATCAAGACTGGGTTTTGCAAAGCATCTGATATATTGAATCTAGCAGAATCACCACCGTGATACTGAATGGAGCCAGAGGGTTCTGATATCGTTACATTGCGGTAACTAGCACAATGCTATAGTTTCATAGAGTAAGTAAATCCCTTTAATTTTTTAATTCAGTTTAATATTGTTGATAAATGAATAATTTCGATATCTCACTCATTTAATTGAGTTGATTCAGATGATAAATAACAACTTCGATAACTTGAACATTACTGCCAACTGAGGCGTACCGCTTTACTTCTCGCAACGTAGTGCCCATCTAATTATTAACTTGGTTAATCTAAAAAATCGCTTATGAAGTATCTTGTTATTGATCAAATGATCTCGTTAAGCTGGTTGTAAAAATTTGAAGTTATCGAATTGATTGTGAATGATCCTTAGAAATTACTCTGTTCGCAGGTTTTTAATGTATTTTGCTTTCATACCACATTGAGGTACAAATAACTTTCATTTACGCGTTTATTTTTTGTAGAAAATTCTTGCACAATGTTATGAAAGTGGCTGTATACTTGATGCTTTTGGGTTCAGTTCAGTAAGCTGCGCAGTTTGAGAAAAACTGAAAAACGCGATAAATTTGAGTGTTACGTTACACCTACGAAATGCTCAGCAAACTTGTTTTCCATATTTGTGTAATTAGACCCACAATCATGATCTTTTGAGCTGAATAAAATGCATCTTATATTTTTCACAAATATTAATTCCATAGTTTAAATTTGGATAAATAAATACAATTTTTTGGCTTAGAATTTTTTATTTGATCAACAGCTGAGTCCAAAAACAAATACGCAAAAGATAAAATGTGAGAAAAATTAGTGAAAATATAATGGGAATGATATATAAATAGGTTTAGAAGAATTCTTTCACTAATCTATAACAATTTCCATTACATTAAACTACATGAAAGAACTGTGAAATAATATGAAATGTTCCAAAACTTTATAATTTAGAATTCTTCAATCGGAAATATGTTGCACAACCCCACCTGAATTCCAGCATTCATTTGTTTAATGAATTTGAATACAGAGCAATTTAATTTTTGTATATATACATAATGAGGGAGACGCAAAGTGATGAAATTTAAGTATTTATTTAATAGGTTGACTCCAAAGTGTAGCAAACTTAGTCAGAACTTACTCAATTGATTGAATTCAAAATGAAGCTAAATAAACCGAAATTTACTTGATAGGTCCAGTCCAAATGGAAGAAAAATGAATCGGAATTTACTCAATTGATTGAATCCAAAAAGAAGCTAAATAGATCAAAATTTAGACTACTCATGTGACATAAAATGCATTGTGTAACATGTTATTGATGTCCTTACAGTCAGTGTTACAGCACGCAGTCGGGCACAGCGCTAATTAACTTTTCTAGCTGGCTGCATAGAGACAGGAATTTCCTTCATTTGTTTAATGTTTTGTACCACAGAACACGAACAATTGTTCAATGAATTTAAACATTTTCGAATGAAAAAGTACAATGATACTGTTAATTTTAGGCGATATCACTCAGCGTAAGTGCTGAGCTGAAAATATCGTGCTCAAAAAGAAAAATTGAATCTGAGAACATAGAAGGCATCTTTGCAGTTATATGATCACATTCAAATATCAGGTGTAAACATTATTATACCGTAAAATGCATTAAATAAACTGGTACTTGGCACGGGTGAAAATTTTTCATAATCTGAGAGCGGTGCAAAGAAAAATCTTATCTTTTCTAAAATCTTCTATAAAAGCGTTGTTAGTAAAAATCTAATGTACTCTTATTTGAAATCCTTTCTGAAAGCGTCGTTAAAAAATATTTTATCTTATCTGTAAGCGTTGTAAATAAAAATCTAATTTAAAAGCTGTAAGAACACATTCATGGCCTGAATGACGTAAAATAAGAGTTACTAAGGTCCCTTAGCGACACAGTCGAGCACAAAATCGCGCAGCCCTGCCAATGCATGGCACCTTCATTTTGTGCCGCTGATGATCGCCCTTGACTCTTCTATGAATTGATCTTCCGACGGTTATGACCCGAGGCATCTCATGGAAAGACCGCCCACCCGAGCGCTCAGGCGATGTACGCATCAACTTGATGGACTGATTGATATGTTAAAATATGCGAATATTCATTCGCTCGTAAAAATTGCTTCACTTAAATGCACCGAGTGGAAAATTGGAACAAGGAATATTTTTGGCGACATATTAATCCATAGTTCTATGTCCGAACTATTTTCCCATGGCTCGTAGTACTGACAAAACTTCGTATTCAGTTGCTCGCTCACACGAAACAAAAAGACGTCGATTTTAGCAAAAATTGTCCAACTTTTCACTGCACTATGTAACTTAGGAAAAATTGCAAGCCTTATACAAAGATTTTCAAAACTCTTATTTTGCCGCTTCAATATGCATGTTTCCAAAAATGTTGCAACGAAAGTTTGAAGCGAGAAGTTTTCCAATAACAGAGTGTTGACTCACGATTAAAATTTAGGCTGAAAGCCTCAGCGTGACGCAAGAAAAAATCGTGACGGAACCCAAGTAAAAACATCCAATGAATGATGATGCAATTGATTTATTTCTCGAACAGCCAATCTATAATAACCTTCATTCATTCAAATAATTTTTACAGCGAACACCACGGCAATCAAATCGCAGTTAAACAAATTTGAACACTCCTGAGTCCACTCCACAGCTCCGGCACTTTGAGCAGAGCATCTGGAACGAGGCCTAGGTTGCATGCCAAGCAATTCCAGCGTGAAAGTGAAGAGCAATTCTGAGGAAGAGAGCAGTTAGCGTTGCACTCGCCACATCATTTGTCGAGCTTCAAGCGAGCGGATACACCGCTATGTGCAAACCTTATCACTGCAGGCGTAGAGAAGCGCCATCAAGAGGTAGCGCCATGGAACCCCAGACTCATGCATACTGATGGCACCAGTGATGAACTTGGCTCCTTCTGCTCTTCCCGGGTTCTTCTCGTAGCGATCTGCTTCACGAGAAGCTTTTGAGGTGACTATGACGCCTAATTTTGATGCATGTTGTGATGCCGCCTAATGTGGAGGGTTCTGAAAAGTTTTTATGTCCGTTTCTGGGACTTGTATTTCAAATTAGGCCTCTCAAATGGATTTTTCGTCATAAACTGTTAAACATTTCTTTGTTTCTTTTCATTTCACGGAATTCACATTATACTTCGCTGACGTTTTCTCCCAATCCATTATATCTGACAAAGAAATAAAATTTTTTTTTTTGCAATGTTTAATTATATTTCAAGCTGTTAATAGGACAAACAGAACATCATATCTTTATGTACAACCCTTTCAGCCTTCTTTCAGTTTGCAGCCACGTGCTGAACAATACGTGTGAATTTTTAAAATGAACTTGCATAAAATCAACTCTTCACTTCCGTATTTTTAATGCAACATACTGTTGAAAGTCTTAAGAATCCAAGATAATATTGTAGTAGAATACGCTAAAATAGCAGTCATATTAGGTGTGATCGAAATGTCGAATATCACAGAAACTCTACTGATTTTGCACCTAATATTTAACTATCGTTTTTAAAATCATGGTGTAAGATGTTTGCTACTTACTGAAATACCTTACTTAGAAATTTGAATATTTATTGAACAATAATTTTTTTATGTCATTATTATTGATCATTATAGTGAACTAGAGACATAAAACTTAGAAAAAATATGTTCAAATTAACACAAATAAAAAACACTTCCAGCGGCGAAAATTCAACCTGTTCTTATGTCTTGAGTCCAACAGTACTCAAGCAGTTATTAATTTTGGATAATTTTACGCTCTATTTTTAGTATTATAAGAGTTTATTTTTGAAAGTAACCAAAGCTTTGATTTGATAGGAGTGACGATAGTTCCAGTATCCTCAAGTCCTACACTCAAGCGTAAATTGTTCCCTCATTAACCGCCGCTGGCTAAATTGCACTTCAAAATTAAACTCAAATGAAAGGCGATTTTAACATTCAATGTCTAAGACTACAACCATATCGTCAAGACGTTCAGCTTTGATTTGGTATTTGCGGGAATTAAGTTAGTGGCAACCAGTGGGTCAATTGCAGTAGGTTAAATTCTATCTGTAACCAAAGGTTCTTTACGGAGTGGTTGATGTGTTAAACATAGATTTTACGTTATCAAACTTTGAAGATGTAAATATTTCGCTGACCTCATCGACTGAATTATTTCATTCAGGGTACCTCGGTAAGATGTGATTATTTTAATTCCCCTTGTCTCTTGGAACTATTGTCTTCTGGAAGTAATCATTGGATTTTTACGCACTAATTGATGTCTACGCACTAATTTTTCCCGAGAAAAGTATCAAAATCGTAGAGTTCTCAGACAAATTGCAAGAAATTCTGAAAATTGTCTGTATACTCGATGTCGAACTTGAGAAGAAACGAGGTAAATCTTCTGAGCAAACTTCCTCTTAACGATTGCAAATCTTCAAACAGTTTCATTATTTTCTTCCAACCAATTCTAATGAACTGGACGGAATGGTTGCAGTACCTAGCTAAAAATATTAAAGATACTAAAGAAACTCATCAAAGAAGCGAAACAAGTATTGTTCAATATTCGTTCAACATGAATTGATCCAATTTTTTTAGCTAATTTTTTGGAGTACCGTAGTTTCCTTTTTTCCTAAATTAACGATTTCATAACTCTAAAAGCTCCCCATTTTAAAACATAATTGCCATAACCAGTGCAAAATGAAGACATAAATCTTTTCAGTTAAAGGTAGCCATTCATTTTTCGTACACGTTGTCGGCCAATTGTTCAAAAAAAAATTTATCTGAGCACCTTGTTTTACGGAATAATTCAGTAAACGACTTGTTGAATGACTTTTATATGCAAGATGTGAAATCTCGTTCGTCTTCCATTCAATGTTGGCCTATTATGCAAGGAGACTTCAGATTACTCACAAGAGCAGAAGGATAGAAGAAATTTTCAAGAAATACTCAAAGTTGGCAGCGAAAGTACATTCCAAAGGTGAACAGATGACAGATCTACGAGTGCCATTAAAGCAATATTTTAAGAATGAAGTTCCACTCTTCATCTTTATTACGATAAAAAAGTCGACTCCAGTAAATAGAAATGTGTGAAAAGCTCGTATGACCATAAGAGCAAGGAGAAATATTATAACAATTCGAGTGACACAATATTTTTACCCTCTCATCCACAGCAAAAAAATGAATGAAACACATATTAACCGTTTCACTTGACTTGATTTACTTCAATCAGAAAGTAGATCAAAAATTTCCTGGTGTTGCTCATTCAAGTATCGTATTTGTTCACCGCTGATGAAATAATTTCTGATAAGACCAGGAAATCAACTCGTTCAGCAACAGCTGGCTTGTTGTCGTAGCAAACAACGAGACTAAAATCACGAAGACAAAATTTCCTGGAGCACTCATCGCCCTAGCGTCATTGGTTGTGTTTTTCTAGGTTGTGTGTCATTGGTTGTGTGAAAGGAAAGATCATTTCGGTTGCTTTCTCTGTGGAAAGGTCGGTTAGGCAAGTTTTTCAGTGGAAAGGTCATTTAGGTTGCCTTTTCGGTGAAATGATCATTTTGGCTACTTTTTCAGAATAAAAAAAGTTTCTGTTACCTTTTCGACCAAAAGGACGTTTCGGTTACACACCTTTTCCATGAAAACTATCCTTTGTTAACTTTTCGGTGAGAAGGCGTCGCATTTGTCTTTTTTGATGATGAGGGGGCTTCATTCTGGTTCATTTTTTCCTGAGGGCGTTTTTGTATCAGTATATTGAACCAGAAAGTAAGCTCGGCTGTGCTGCTTAGTTTCAAAAAGAACGAAAAAATTGCAGAATAGCAATGAGACATGCAACACAACCCGGAGGATCCAACTCCATTATCATTAAAACTTCAACTACACTGACCCTTCAGACTCAGATGGCTGCAATCCCTCAATTTTTAGGCAAAAGATCAACAGATTCTGCTACAGCAAAAGGATCTAGAGCAAAAGCTCGTAAGATTCTCCTACACAGTGAAGGACGAACTGAGAGCCAGGATCACCACGACTTCCAAAGACCGTCGGCAAAAATTCAAGACAAAGTCTTGTGGCTTATTCAAGGCCGTATGCAGGCTATCATTGATGGTAAATTAATCGAAATAATAAAAAATCATACATTCAAAAAAGCTGATCCAATGTTTATACCTATTTCAGTGTTGAAAAATAAGCTAGTTTTTCATCGGGCTATATTCCTTACAAATGAAAACTCTACGTGTTTATTTGCCTCGCATGATAAATGTTTTATGACTACTCTATTCCCAGCCTCAAGATGTCGAGATAGTACAGAAATCAAAAATAACAAAACATGAATCCAGCTCGAAGTACAAATGTATTTCGATTCATTTGATAGTACCTGATCTACCAAAACGTCTTATTCCCGAATTAAGTAAGAGCCAGCGAAGCATCGATGAAAACAGAAAAACTGTCATGCCCTGCCAAAATTTACCCCTATGAGATTAAAAGAATTGTGACGAGTTTGAAATCAAAGTTTGTCGTGTACATATTCCTTCGTGAGCGATGCGAAGTTACAAATGGAGACAAACGAAAAAAAAACAGATGGAGTGAGTTACCTGACTCATCCCTGAGCGCTGTGAGGCACAATGACTTGAGAAAAAAGGGCACTGAATAGAGACAAAGGTCAGCCTTGCCTGGCAATTTGAAGCTCAGGGTGCGATGACAGAGAAAGAGCCGGCCAGAACAAGAGACTGTCATGCATGGGCATTGTGAGGCACAATGCTCGAGGAACAGCCAGCCACCCATGCTAGGCTTCTCTGAATTTGCGTTGAGTCTTGCGCGCGAAACCCGGTATGTGTGGATAAGGCCTCAGAGAAAACAGAGGTGCTTGTCGGCTTCCCAGGAAAGACTGTAAGCTTAGAAAACAAGCTGACGGCCTTGGTCTCGCGCCCTCGAGAGGCCCACCAGCACCGCCTCTACAAATTCACTGCGCACGAAAGGAGACATGAAATTTGACTCTCTGCTGCACGGTCAAGAGCCAGGAATAATAGAGGAAGAGCAGGTGCTGTTAATTGTGTTAACGGGCTTCCTGAATTGGAGAATCATGGTGGCTTGGAAACTCGCAGTGCATTGAACGACGTGGGACTTTGACTTTAAATGTATCTGACACGATCTCTTTGTAGTGTCTGTATTGAAACCTAAATCTGCCGTATGAATCAACAGACCTGTTCATTGAACATAGGCTCATGCTCCAAAATCGCTTTGTGAGGAGGAGACTTCTGCGTCTGATGTCAAGATGTCATTCTGATGAATCAGAATGCTTTATATTACGGACACCTCAATTAAGGAAGTTCGTGACGTAAGGCCAACAGAAACTAATTTTTTCATCAAAATATCTATTGAACTCTAAACAAATTACTGAGCTTAGCAAAGTTCATTAGTTCCCATGTTATTGGCGGAAAAAGATAAGCTTTCCATGAACTTTTACACATATTTCAAAAATTTTCATATCGAAATCATAAGGCATTCCTCTTTCTTTGTATGTAAACTATTAGGCACTCAAGAAAACGTTTCCTCTTTCTGCACAGATCATCGTCAGTAATTCATAAATAAATAATATCCCATGAGATGAAAGCCATTTTGAAAATAATCACATAACTAATACTCATTGCCTCTGAGCCACAGTGCAAGAGTGAATTCTTCGTTCATTAGTATTTATGCATGGGCATTTTGGTGTCTCTTTTATGTCGTATGCATCTGCTCCCATCTAAACGAACTTCTTCAAATGCTGATTTGCGAATCATTACCATTTCTTCTGATTTATCTCTGGCTTGAAGATTCCATAAATGCAAAGAAAATTTCTGTGCGAATGAAAATGAGAAATGGAATACTTGGTACCTATTTGCATTAATATTCATGCACGAGGCGAGCGAGAACACGATGCAAGAAATAATCTAGCACTAAGACGCAATGCTAACGTCATTTAGAATTCCTTTGTAAATCCTGAAGGCATTATGAGCGACAGCACCATTAAAATATTCATGAACGAACTTCAGATTTTCCTGTGAGCGCCTTCGAATTATTTTCCGGACAATAGTTTTTCTTCCATTATTTTAGGCAAGGCAAGCTGGTTGGGCAGTTTAGTTTTGGTAATCGGCCGAGAAAGCGGCAAGATTGGCTATAGCGGTGTGCAGTGGCTCCAAAACTCTGCGTGTGACGGTCGGTTACTGCTAACTGCCGGGCTCCAGCTTGCTTCATTCGCCTCCTTTTTTCGAACTCTCATGTGCCAGAACCAAGATCATTCCAAGCTAGTACTACGGGGGAAAATTCAGCGTAGCTTTTGATTCGGTGTTTCAGCAGTGTTGCCTGAGATCATTCCAAGTAGAAAATTCAAATTAACTTTTGACTCAGTGTGTCAGCTGTGTTTCAGCTGAGGTTAAATAAGCGAGTACTACTTGTAGTAAATTAAACCTAATAGACGATTGTCAAGCGGCCCGTATAATGGACCATCAAGCAGCCCGTATGTATAATGGACCGTCAAGCGGCGCGTACAACGGACCGTCAAGCGGCCCGTATAACGGACAGTCAAGCGGCCAATGTTGTGGCCTGTCTAAGACAAGTTACCCGCACAGTAGACAGTCTCGGGATGCAAATAAAAATAGTGAATGCAGGTAAAATAATCTGGGTTTGAATATAGATATAGCTATGGTTCAGCCAAAATCAAAACACCAATGCCGGAATATCGGAATTTTATGTTTGTTAAGTTAAAGATGTGTTTGTGCTCCAGTTAATTTACTTGAACGTAAATAGTCACAATAGCGTACGTCACTTCTAATTGCCCATAATGGTAAGCTAAAATTTACAGAAGCCGAAGCTCATTATCGTATTTTTCCGTACGATCGGAATCACTAGTTCATCTCGAGAGATGCTACGTTTTCAAGCACATCATGACTTCCTTGAGGATTTCGTTAAGCTTTTGGTCTATTTTTATCTTACATTGAGAAAATTTCATCTATACACGTGATTACTCTCTCCCACTCGAGGAAAAGAATCTCGAAATTTAAGAAATATACAATCAGCGCGATGCCACATTTTCAAGCACATCATTACATTCTTGAGTGCTTTATAACGTTTACGGACGATCTTTAACTTATGTTAAGCAAATATCAGCTTGGCACGTGATTACTTTCTCCCACTCGAGGAAAAGAATCTCCAAATTTAAGAAATAGACAATCAGCGGGAAGAATTTACGCCGCAGTCAAATTATGCGGTGGCATGCCTCTTGCTTGGCAGTAATTTTTCAAGGCCTCGTAGTGAGCGGAATTTTGGCTTTTGTGCGGCAATTGACTGCGACGCTCAAGCATTGGCGAGGCTCAATAAAACGTCCCGACAATGAGCCTCATCTGCATCTGGTCCCAGCAAGAGCACCGTCCCGATCGATCAACATTGCTACTTTCTTTTGAGACCTACACTATCTAGAGAATTCTTCTGCGTCTTTGTTGGGGAAGCTTGATAAGCTCGTTTCTGACTAGTTTGTGTAGCTTCATGGGTGAAAAATAAGCACCAAACGATTAATTATTTGTATACATTCCTGTTCGTTATCCCCGTTCCGGTCGATCAACATTGCCACCTTCTTCTGAGACGTTTTCTCTGCATCTTTGTCGGTGACTTGGTAAGCTTGTTTCTGACTAGCTTGCACAGCTTTATGGGAGAAGAAAATACACGAAACTATTATTCATACACCTTCTTAATCGTCATCACCGTGCATATCTACTTCTTTTTTTAGACGTCTCTAGAGGCACTTTCTCTGGATCTTTGTCAGTGAAGTTTGATCAGCTTGTGTCTGACTAGTTCGAGCAGCTTCATGGGTGTTTGAAACACACCAAGCGATTTTTTATAGACCTTCCTAATCGTCATCACAGTCCATATATGAATTTTTTAGATATTTCTGTAGACTCTTTCTCTACGTATTTGTCGGTGACACTTGATTAGCTTCTTTCTTAAAGCTTCTTAAAGTACACCAAACGGTTAATTATAAGCCTTCCTATTTCCTCTTGGAGCGTCACTAGGTATATTTTCTCTGGATCGTTGTAGAAGATATTTGAAAAATTGTTTCTGGCCACCTTACACTGCTTTATGAGGCAAGTAACCTAACGATTAACGGTGAACGCGTCCGATCAAATTATGCGGCAAAACTGAAGCCCACACACTGCAGTGCGCACAGCTTTGGCTTCACTCCTCACTTAAAGAAACCATGCCGAACTTGCTCGAGAACTGTACGGAAGTCAAGTGCTGGGGCTAAATATAGTCTCTATTCATTGTCAGACTTACGATACTAACATCAGCAAATTTTTTTGACAGCAGCTTTCACTTCCAGAGCTGCTCGTCATGTCTGCATGTATAGAAGATTAAAATATAGAATTTCTGAATGGTAAATTATCATTTTCTGCTACGAGCCCCGGTTGAATAATTTTCGAAAAGAAATCGTGCATACATGCAAATGATCTATAAGTAACTTATTGCCGCATTTAATTCAAAAGTTTCTATCCCTTTCATTTGGGTAACAAATTTCATGAGAAAACACGTAACTAAATATTCGCGCGCCCTTGAGCGAAACCCACACACCTCAATCGCCGTGAGCATGAATTCTTGTGAGCAACATCCTTCACCACTCACCTACGAGGTTGAGTGGACCGCATTCACAAACATGTTCCAACTTAAATTCAATTCTATGAATAAGGCCGCAAACATAACTTTTCCAGGAAGCAAGTTCAGTTGCACTCAATATTCAGGTACGATGTCTGCGGCAGAAACTGTCGGAGCAAAGTTACTTTAGGGTGGATGGCTGATCCCAAGGGAAGCTCGTCGCGCATAGTTCAAATTCTACGTCAGATTTGCGACGATTCTGCCAAGCGATTCCAGTGAGGCTGTGTTTTGCCTGCGGTACCTTGAAGCATATGTTCATTTTTGGCTGAACATTAATTCTCACAGATTCGCTCGGCTTTAAAGCTGGGAAATGAATTTCTTCCAATTTTTATATGAGAAGTGAACGTGTGAATGTCACTGATATTTTTGTTAGAGAAATGGGCTTGTGAGTGTTACTGATATATTTGTAGAAACAATTAAAATGTGAGTCTAACTTGCATTTTCGTAAAATCAGTGAACGTTTGAGTGTAACTTGTAGAATCAGTGACTTCAAATGTCTGGTTTCGAAGCATAATTAAATCATGTTCGGAATTTTCCCGCCTGAAGAATTTTCAAATCCATCCCCCAAAAAAGTTAGGGAAATGAAATGAAAAATAAGCCTCAAGGTTCATGAACACAAGAAAACATTTTTTCGAATAGAAAACATTAAAAGGAACAAAATAAGCATGTGTCCTTCAAAAATTTTCGACTCAAGCATCATGATGAGGTAGTTCAACACCAAATGGATTTCAATGTTGCATCAGAAGCATAACTTACATAAGGCATGAGCACATCATCCAAATTGGAGCGTCTCCAAACTCATTCAGACCGCAGAGCACAGCGATGTCTCTATGTACTGAAGTCCTCCGTCGTGTTCAATGCAATTACTACGCTAACACACTTCTTGAGCCTGGTGTTAATTGGCTACACTCTGCATGTGAACAAACAATTATGCCTATTGCCAAGTTAGTCAACCAATTATGCCATGTTAGTCAGCCGTATGTGTCAGCATTCCAGTATACATTCGGTCACTAATGAGACAAACACCAAAAAGAAGGGATCAATAAATCTTTTAGCTTCTCCTACCCTACATTAAAAGGTTGACGCAACGCCTTCTCTCTTTTCATTCGCGTAACCAAGATCTGATCATGTTAGTCAGCCGCATGTGTCTGCATTCCAGCATCCATTCGGTCACTGAAGAGACAAAAACCAAAAAGAAATATCCGGACTTGAAGGGATCAATAAATCTTTTAGCTTCTCCCACCGTAAATTAATAAGTAGACGCAACCCTTTCTCTCGTTTCACTCAACGTAGCCAAGATCTGATCCATTATTTTTTGTCCTGGATTTGATATATGTACGTAGAGACCGACAGCAGAATTGTGTTTTAGATTAAGACTTGAAAACATGATCAGCCAACAATTCTGTTTAACACGATATCACGAAATACTAACAAGCGTTTTCTCTTCCTTGTACTATCAAAAATCATACCTAATCAGGTACAATTGAATCAAATTCATTCTAGTATCATAATGGGAGAGTCACACGAACAAAATTCAACCTAAAACGTATTTGATTTCGAAATTGCTTCATTTTATAACCGTGAACATAGAAATAGGACTTGCCCTCTCAGTGAGCAAATCTATATAAATATAGCTTAAACTTAAAATAACTGCATTCATTGTTTCCTATCATTGGCAAAATCCTACGAAAAGTAAACTCATTCTACGTTGAATACCGATCGCTTTATCGACAGAGGAAAGAGTTATTGCCGGATTGACTACCTCTACAATGACCTCAAATTTAAATCCCGCAAAACCAGGCTCCGTTATAGCAATGAGCAGACAAAAATGCCTCGTTAGCATTTGACTGACAAGGATTTTTTCTAAGCGGAGAAAGGATTCCGTTAAGGCTTTTTGCCTAGCCAACTTGTCGAGGAATCTTCAACATTACCTTGTGGATTTCGCTCCTATTGCTAAATTTCAAATTGCTTTCGTACAATGCAGATCGGAACGATCAAAAACCCCCAAGGAAATACCGACAGATGGTCAGACTGATTTATTAGGGCACATTTCCTTCTCTGCTCAAATTTATGCGCATGCACAATTACGTTCAGAGAAACGAAATGATAGAATCGGCATAATTCGAACTCGCTATAGATGTGTTCATGGCAATACGTTTGCGTCATTCATTTCGCATTGAAATGAAATAAAAAATGTAGACTCGCGTCAATAACTCTTTTTGTATTCAGAACAAGGCAACAAATATTTAATGCATTGTTTCTGCAAAGGCTCATTTTGGAGAGGGTGTGTCCAACGCAGGCAGTAAATAAATATTCAACAATTGTTTGATTTGTTCGCGTAAACTCAACATTCGAGTGAGAAAACAACCAAAAACTGTCGGCAAATTCTACGGTTATGGAGCACAAACTCAATTATTCTGACTATGTTGAAAACAGGATAAAGTCTTACAGGAAATTGACCCTACAAATTAAATTAGACCATTTCTAGTGCAAAATTTTAAATAAAATGTTTCTATCTGAAACAAGTTACCATTGAACTCCTTCAGTGATAAAATAAACATGTACAAGAAATATTTAATGTTGAAACTTTCATTCACAACTCAACGCACTTCTTCAATTGGTTCTTCTAAAACTTAATTACGATTAATATCTTCAGGCTCGTGCCACCGCTTTAATTTCAAAAAATAACCTTACACCATAACTCAACGCAACGCAAAAAATCCCCAAAATTCCACACGACGACGTATCTCAGAGCAACTTTCAAAACCGCTCACCCTATTCGCCGTTTAATAATTTCCGTCAGGATAATGCACCAGCTCAAGTTTTATCATTAAGTTCTTTCATTACGGACTTGTGGTCGATTTCTGCCCAGTCTCTGCTTTTGAGACTGTGAGACTGCGAGGCTAGTGTCTCGGAGAAATAAGATTTCCCAAGTTCCAATATTGCTCGAGACCCGAACCGAGCCGGCGCATAAAACTCGCCGTTAAGAGGCGTGCTGGGCACACATAATTTGCGCACGACTTGGGACTGCGCTCTGGCTTCACCCGGCCAGCGCTGTCCGTGTGATTATGTTGTTAGGTGCCAGTGGGTTGTGATGTGCGATTTGGTGAGCTGCTAGTGGGTCATGATGTGGTGCGATTGGTGAGGTGATAGTGGGTCACGTGGTCCGAATGGTGAGGTGGCTGAGACACAATGTCATATAGTAGTAAGTGATGGTTTGATAAAAGTAGTGGTGTTGTAGTGGGTCATGATGTGGTGCGATTGGTGAGGTGGTAGTGAGACGCGATCCGATTGGTGATATGGTAGTGAGTGATGATACGGTACGATTGATGATATGGAGCTCCTTTGACCTCGTGTGCAACCGTTTAAGAGAGTTATTTCATGTATTCACGTTTCAAAAGGCCAAAAAAAAATTCTTGAAACTGGGCTGTGTTTGTATTTTGGAAATATAATATTAGGCTTCCCAGATACCTTAAGATCTTCTTTATTTTTACTTCCATTTCTTATACATTGTTTCCCCATTAGGACAGCCACTAGTCAGTCCTATAAAAAGAAACATTTAGGTGGAATAACGAAAGACTTACGTTAAGTGGGTCATGGTTAGCACGCAAATGCTTGTCGTGTCGGGCCATGACACACAAATGTGTGTCGCAATATAAGCACAGATAGATGATGTATATTGATGACACTGTTTTGTGTGACGGTTTTAGGACAACTCGAAACACAAATGTGTGTCGGTTATGTGATAATTTATTTCTTCTAATTTATTTATGATTTGTTTATATTTAATTTATTTCTCGATTGGGGGTGAGTTAATGAGTGATGAAGTGGCACCTGGTGATGATATGATGCAATTGGTGTTAAGGCACTGAGTGATGCTATGGCCGTGGGGTGATGTAGCAACGGTTGAAAATGATGTCATGTGATGCAGTTTCAAGTAAGTGAAGAAAACGTTTGAAACGCACGTCATTCCGTCGGATAATTCCAACAGCGTAGAAAAGAAATGTGTTGTCCGAGCGTGCACTGTAATTGCTCTATCATCTTAGTTTCTCTAAGTTTGAAAAACTTCTTCAGCCTGGAACTACCGTATCTTTTGTTGAAAGGTAAATAAATACGTATGATTTCTGTCCACATCGTTTCAATTTAATGATCTGAGGTCTGATCGGTTTGACTTTTAAGAAATGTGACCATCTCTTGGTGCTTCAATTGCGAAGCAAATTGGGGTCTTCTTCCACTAGGAAAATGCAGTTGCTCCTTGGATAGAGAAGCTTGTTAGTCCTCGCTCGTACTCTATTCATATTTCTGGCCAAGACGAAATGTAACTTGATAAGCTGCCACACAACCTTGTGCAACGTTGTGCAACAGAGATAAAAATACAGCTCATAAGAACCTAGTCATAAGTAGCCACAACGTGCACTCAAAAATGTTATTTAGTATTTTCGGGGAATAAAGTCTTCAAAGCAATAAGAGCCTCTCATTTTAACGGTTGTTAACGATAAATCGATGAAAAAATTGTGGTGTGTGTTGGAAAAGCTCAAGAGCAACGCAAAGACTACTTTGACTAATGTAAAGCTTGTGCAAATTACATTCCTTTTCACAAATATGCCGCTGGAACAATGTACCCTTCTCAAGCCTGGTTGGGCTACGTCTACATCAACCCTATTTTGATCAAACTTATTTACATTTCCGAAGAGAAGACTTGAACCCTTCCTGAAGAAAACACTCTTTGATTATTTTTTGCATCACTTCTACGGTGCCCAGTTCATCAGAATTATAAATGTGTATAACAGAGCACCATAAAGCAGAATATCAGCCAGTGCAATGATTTTTGTGTATACCGAACGACAGCTATTTAATAAGCATTCTACCACAATCATTTAAGCTGGATCGAGAGCAATTACAAGGTTTAAAATTTTCCTGAAAATGGGGTACAATAGAGCAATTTGTCATTGTTTCTCATCATATTTACGTACAAGTACCGATACATGCAAAAGCATTAGTTCGCATTCCTTCAAATATGCAATATTTGAATTTAGCTTTTAGAGTCAATGTATTCACAAGTCTTCAATCACAAACAATTATTCCACAACTATAAATTGAAGTTGTGTTACATTACCTTAGTTCAAACAACACTCACGTACTCTTGTGAATTGTTCTCCAGACCTTGAACTATACTGCTCGCAAAAACACCTCATACTAAGCTTTTCAAAACATCATTCCCAGCAATGTAAACACAAGCGAGGTCTTGGATTAACCACAGTCACAGACAGCCTGCTCGGTTAAGCAAAGCTGTCCTTTTAAAATAAACACCTGCTATTTTGCCGCTTATTCGGAACAATGAGCCTCACATAGGCTGATCATGCAGCGCGAATTAGCGCAAGCAAATACACAGAGTCTTGAAGTGTGCTCTGGATCTCAGTGGATTAAACGCCCTGATGCGTCTAATCCCTCATTGGCGCTTGGATTTGAGATCTGCGAAGTCAATGTTAATGTCGAGATTTGAAGACGTCGACGCCTGTTTGACTGCCGCTCGAGCTGGCTGTTGTGCATGCCAATTGTGTAGGCCACTTGTGCAGGCCACTTGTGTAGGCCACTTGTGCAGGCCACTTGAGCAGGCCCCTTGCGAATGCCACTTGCACCACGCCAGCCCCGATAAAGAGTTACTACATCTAATGTGAGTGATTGAACCGTGAATTATTTATTATGAACTCTGAAATTATACGCAAAAATCAATAAATCTAGCCTATTTAATCAAATAGAGTATCTGAAAATCTTCGAGACGATGTCCATATTTGCGTTTACTGTGTTAATAAATTCAAAATTTACCTTAGTGATTTTTAGATTATTTCAAATCTTATACTCCTTATTTCGCTGTTAAATTAATTGATTGTCTGCAGAACAACACGTTTTTAATTACAGAAGTCAGAAATTCAGAAGATTCTCCAGGTATTGCGTTTCTTCGCCTCAGCAAGCAAGCCTTTACAAGTTACCTACTTGACAGTTAAGATTTGCACTGCAGTTCTTTTGCTAGAAAGTGCCATTCAAAGTTGCGGATAATTCACTTCGTAATTATCACGGTAAAATTCACGTTAACTCGAAAAGAGAAGAAACTCGAGTAATGCAATTTATTAGAAATAAGCATTATGTTTTTACAAAGCTTGATGCTAGGGTTGAGAATAGAAGAACTTGTCTCATTCCTAGGTAAATAACGCAACTTTTTTAATTCCTTGTACGTTTTAAACAAGGAAATCAGTTATTTTCAACACATAAATGTTAAATGGAGTTCAAAAGAATTCTTATCGACTATTCGATTTTCTAAGCTCTGAAGTATCGGTCTGAAAAAAACTTTGATGAAATTGTTGCTTTATTTCTGTCTTTACATATATTAAACACAGTCTCCTTTCCATATATGACAACATTATATCTGGTTGCTTAATTGCTGTTATTCCAATTTTGAAGGAGTATGAAAATCCACGGAGTCTCTTTTTCATATTTAGCAACATGATATCTGGTTGCTTTGCTGCTGTTATTCCAATTTTGAGGGAGTATATAAATCCACGGAGTCTCTTTTCCATATTTAACAACATGATATCTGGTTGCTTTGCTGCTGTTATTCCAATTTTGAGGGAGTATAAAAATGCACGGTGTCTCTTTTCCATGTTTGACAGCATGACTTCTATTATTGAATATTGTTCCGTTGACTAGTGAGATTTCTAGCTCGTTCAAGCACGTCGAAATCAATCATCCTTAACAAATGGTCAATCCACATGTCAACTACATTTATTTTCTATAAATGTCCTGACGATTGTTTGTGTTTTATTAAAGCGTGGACGTGTACGTTCTGCTATTAGATATGAAGTGTTGATAAGAATACATATAAATAAATCATAAGTGTTCAGACCTTGAACCAGAATCTTTGTTTCAACTTTAGACTCTTCAGATTTTAACTTTAGACTCCTCAGAAATTTTACACGATCTCTCCCCAAAAAAGATCAAAACAAATCCTCTCACATGACAGCCTCTCCGCGATATTTTGTCCGAGTTTTCTGCAAAACAATGTCAGGAAAAATGTCAAATGCGATTGCGATTTTCTAATATTTCATTGTCACCTACGTCTAGCTTAACTCTATTTGTACCTGCACGTACACTCGTTTGGAACATGTTCTAATTTCGTACGATAACTCACAATTTCTATTTTGTAATAATCTATCCTGTAATAACCAATAACCTCATTTAGCGGCAATGTAAACCCTCCAAAAATCAAAGTTGATTTGCATGTTTTCTCGTCCTGAGGTTTCCTTCCAAGGTGCACTCCATGTTTCGGTGATCCGACGCAGCGATGAGCAAACTCGACACACTAATAAATTCTACGTATACTTTCGCCAAATCACTGCTGGAGTGGCTTATGATTATTTTCACATTCCTACATAATTTGGTTCCTATTCTTTCCTCACCACAGTTTAGTTATGCTCTTTGACGGTTTAAAAGAATTTTTATTCGGTCTTGCCATGTCCCTCACCTACGGTATGTTCTTTCAGTCCAAAGACCCAAAATTTTATTTTTTGCCGTGCATCGCTCTAAAAATTGCCTGCACATTTAACTCAGTACGTTTTTCATTTATTATTTACAGCTTTTTAATTATTTTATTCGCATTATCTGAATTTTACTTTGCACTGTAAATAGCTCATGCGTCATTTTGAATATCACAACTCAAAATGACGCATAGTACGTCCTAAGCAAAGACGTTTCACACATAACCCACATATGTGTATTCTAAGCAATCCACAGAAGCAGGTCCTTTCTGAGTACTTCTCATCTTGAATCTATTATAAGCAAGCTTTACTCGTAACTCCAGTGGATTCTTTATTCATTGTGGCACTGTTTGCATTCCGTACACTATACTTCCCACCTATACTCCTTCCTCTATTGCCTTACATTTGTGTCATCGGCTTGACTGTATCCAATTTTTACTTCATATCAACAATTGTATCTTATTTGTGTCCGGCGTCTAGCTGGACAATAAAGCTACACTCCGTATTCCGTGTCCAAGTGCTTGGTGAATTCCTTATTCAGTGTCGCTGTAAATCTGTTATTCCCCAAATACACTCTATGTTCCTTGCCCAAGTCATATTGTGTGGTCGTCTTCCTTCATACTGTACCCTGAAGCTACTCTTTAAACTCGGTGCACCCTGTCACACTCTTAACGCTTTTTGCCTCAGTTACACCACATACTCCAGTTTTATTGGCACTGGTGACCTGCATCGAAGTGGATTCTAAAAGTACACTAAATGCCCCCAGTTATACTGTAACTCCCCTGTGTCCCAGTTATACCACAAACTCCATGCTCCAGTTTCATTGGTACTGGTGATCGCCATCAAAGTGGACTGACTCTAAGATTCCACTCCATGCCCCCACTTACACAGTAAATCTCCATTTTCCCAGTTATACTACAAACTCCATGCTCCTGTTTTATTGGTACAGGTAGCCTCCATCAAAGTGGACTCTAAAGCTACACTCCATGTTCCTAGTTTCACTGTTGTACCTCAGTTTCCCAGTGCACCATGCCCTCAGTTTATTGTATTTGTGTCCTCCGTCCAACTGAACCCTAAAGTTAAACTCCATGTTCCCAGTTACACTCTTGATTCTCAGATTCCCAGTGCTCCATGCCCTCAGTATATTGTATTGGTGTCCTCCGTCAAACTGAACCCTAAAGTTAAACTCCATGTTCCCAGTTACACTCTTGATTCTCAGATTCCCAGTGCTCCATGCCCTCAGTATATTGTATTGGTGTCCTCCGTCAGACTGAACCCTGCCTAAATTGCAGCGACCATCAGAGGAGGTCAGGCCGCGGTCGAAGCATTTGATGCAATAAGAGCGGCTGCGCAAGTCCGGCGCTTGAGAGCCGCATGAGGCCACTCAAACTTATTGCGAATGCCTTCAAAACCGCCCACTCAAGCAGCACCGCACGCATACATCCTCCATTTGCCAAGACGCCCCAACTAAAGTCCTGTCCGGCCCTCGTTTGCCGGCTCGTGATGGAGTACATCCTCCTCTAAATCGCAGCTTTAATGATTTGCTTTGGTGCTGCTCGAAAATATTTCAATTGCCGGTTTCAATGCTATTTTTACCCGGATGCTATACCGCATACCTGCCTCGAAAACTAGGTTTCGATTTGTTTAAACAAGCTGCGTTGAATAGGTTTTTATTTTTGGGATTCCTGTTATTTTTCAGTACCGGTGCACCTTGTCTCTCAGCCAACAGCGAGGTTACATTTCATTGTATTTGCTAAATACGCGCGAAAATGCACGACGGTGGCATTGAAATTTCTGTATTACAGGACCTTAGAAACGAGAATGATGTGCGTTTCAATTCCAGCATTTCGGGGAAATCACTTCTAAAGCTGTTTACCTGGTCGAAAAGATTGAGAATAATTGCTATTTATAAATATAAATTCTAAGAAAACTACCTCGATGAAATGTTTCTTGAGAACGTGTAACAGTTTTCAAGTATTGTCGCTGCGAAATGACATCTCATAATTTTAAGAGTTATTATTTGGTCTCCTTCTTGACTGTATCTCAAAAGACATCATTTTCCCTAGAACTTAGAGTTTGGACGACAAACATACATATGATCACCGTGTAACTCGAATTATATGTTCATGAATATCTTTGGACGAATTTCTAGGAGAGAAGATGAAAGCATTCTTCAATAAAAACACTAAGCGGGTAGTATAAATCTACCCCACGCAAAAAACTTTCCAAATTACGCACTGCGATACCAAATAAGGAGAAACCAAACCGTCAAGAATACGCGTCAAAGTTCACTTATTACTGACGATCCAGTGCCTTAGATTTGCCAAGGCTCTTCGTAAGCGCAGAGCAGACCTTGACAGCGGTCTCGATCGCAGCCCTTGTACTCAGAACAAATAGAGAGACAAATATGGAGCTCGTTTCAGGACCCTCCATCCCTGTTTGCAGCGGCGTCATAGATAGCCGTGGACCCAGCTTGCTGTATTGACGGTGTCTGCTCTCCCCCATTAATAAACGCCATTGTATTCACTAAACTAGAGCACTCCAAAGCTTTGAGTTCTGCCTTCCCGCCCACCAATCTCACTGACCAAGGCAAACCCACGCAACTTCGGAGTAAAAGAATTGAGTGTTGTGTAGAACTTTGGGATTATGATGCCGGTTACGGTGCTGCGGGTCAAACTTTCGGAGAACTTGGAATTGTGAAGTTAGCTCCTTGCATGGGACATATTTTATAACTTCTTGAATAAATTTTAACAATCTTAAGTCTACAGTACATAGAATATACACACACAGTTGTACATGTTCCTTGATATTTCTAGGTTAGATTTGCAATGTGAGAAGCTAAGAAGCACGACAGATTGGGGATTAGGAAAAAATTTTGAGATGGAAATAGAATGCACGTAAAATTAGGAAATTAAGTGCAGTAACTCACTGATTCATATTAAATCTTTTAGTAACTCTCTAAATTATTGTCCATTATTCACCAGCTCCCGAATTAATTGCGAAATAATTTGAGTATCACTAAATGACTACTCAGAAATTTATCGGTAGTGAATTTATTGTGAGTTGAAGGGTTCTTGACTATAATAAAAAGCACAAATATCTCAAAGTTTACAAAAATATTAACGCCTCTGTACACACTCCCAACGGGACTGTCCATGTGATCAGATCCATTTCGGGAAAATGATCACAGTAAACGTCGACTTTTCTTCTTGAACTTCTTTTTTGTGTTCATGATTAACAAGGATTTTTACTGTATGCAATAATTGCAGCAATAGTTCATTTACAAATTTATAAATTCATTTGATAATATTAGCAGTTCTTTGTAGTACGTGCGGACACACTGAAATCTGGAGTACAGACATAAAACTTGCGACCTCAGAGAAAGTCTCAAAATGAGATAACTTCCTTTACGATGCTGGAAGTTTCGTGGGAAAATTCAACGTAACTTTCATGAATGAAATTTCACTTTTATGCGAATAAATTCCAAAGCAAATAATACCTTGTAATGATAATTATAACATCGTACTATATAATAACAAATCACTAAAATAACGAATAATAAAGAGCCTAAGAAGATCAGCAAAAGCGATGATGTTCATGAATTTTAATGCAAAGCGAAATAATGGACAAGATCCCGAATACATGCAGCAGCCTAGAACTGAGTAGAAAAAGGTAATTCTCTTCTAGTAAATTCCGATCTTCACGTACGAGAAGATAAAAAGGCAAAATTCATTTCTGGACTAAATCGTTTAGCCTCGATCAATATCCGCGTGAAATGTTTGTTTTTTTGACTGCTTGCTTTTGAAACCAGGCTCTCGCTAATCAAAAGACATGGCAAAACGAGTGCAAATATGCATTGAATTTCAAATTTTTGTTCGTTTGAGTTCGATTTTTGTTCAGTTTTTAGAATTTCATCACGTTACCTAGGATTGTGTATAGTTTTAGTTCAGCGCTCTTTTACTCATTGAATGCGCTGAGTGCTTATAGATATTTTGAGATTGGGCTCCCATTCCCATTCGTCAATGAAATAATAAGTCATCGAGTGAAAAAAGTAGGGCATTCATACTCAAATTATTCAGGTGATTCCGATTCCAAGAAAATCGCAGATCTAAACTTGATGAAGTGTTGAACAATGGAAACCGTCCTTCAATACAAGCTAAGTAGTAATAAATCTAAGTGTGAAACAGAATGAAAAACAACATTCAAAACAAACTCAGGCGAAAATGAATCGATGTATCTCACAGAATGAAAATATGCATCAACATAGCCTCTGTGGTAACGAATTCGTTAATGTTGAGAGTTAAAAAGACACTTCAATACAGCTTTAGTTGAAATGAATGTTTTGATGTTGAGTACAAAAACATTATTCATCATTACCATTGCAATTAGGAATGAATGGGTACGGATGTTGAGCATGGAAAACATCCTTTAATTAACGTAACCTCAGTCGTATCAAATGACGGGTGTTGAGAATAAAAAAAACACGCGTTAATACAGCTTCAGTAGAAATGAATTAACGTGCCTCAAAAATTTGCAAAGTTGCTGTTAGATTCAGACGCACTACGAGCCAGAGGCCAAAGCTATGATGGAGGCTTCCAAAACAGAGCTGCTATGGATATTCCTTGTTCAATAGCGGCTTCGAACGATCGATGAAGCAAGCCTGGACCTCCGTTTGCTCTTATTGGCATGCAAATAAGAGCTTCATCGCCGATACTAGAAAAGCCCACCTCAAACAGCCTCAAATTGAATCTAATCGACCTGTCAATAGTGCAAAATATTTGCACTAAACTTGCCGAATGTTGCCTATGATGTGGGCTCTTTGTACCCTCGAATATTAAAACGTGAGAAGACGTGAAATAAGTCAGAGTGAGGCTGAATTTTGGGTGGTAGGGTAAAGTTGAAGCTAAATACCACTCAGAATTTTTTATATATGCAGCATACTTGACTTCTAGCGTGGCTTGAAATCTAAAGGAGAGAAATGTGAGCATTTCTTAAATGTTAGGGTACTCTTAAAACCCGATCTTTAAATCACGAACGAAGAGCAAGGAATGGAAATTCATTACGCCGATCATATGAGTCTTACAGGCCATTCTCACCTTCGAAAAAAACTTCTTTTTCCTATAATCTCCTTGGTTGATTTTCCTATAGACAAACATTCAAATATCAAAAACATGAATTTTTATCGCAATCGTACATCGTTTTATCGATTTATCGCACAGTGTAAATTTGAGATTAAACTCTTCACTTTATTAATAATTTTAATTCCGAATAAGAAACGCTTTCTACGCTTGAACACAATAAGCCAAGCCGTTTTTCCATTCAATTTTCAATTTGTTCCTTTTAAAATACAATTATTGTGTGCATTTTGTACTTCCTGACATGCACGAACGCGAAATCAATATTTAAAATTTGTTTTTCTGAGCATTTATCCAAAATTTTGCGCAAGTTTACCACTGAAGATCACGATACACACTCAAAAAAATATTTACCTAAAACCCCCTGCGTTTTAAACCATTAGGCTCAATTCCAAGATTACAAATTCATTAGTTAAAATGAACCATTTTTCGCAAATGCATCTCTTTTCCGTATGCGGCCACAAAAACCTGAATAAATTCGACAGCGCAACCGCAAGTCCGTGATCAGTTGAGAGACTCGTAAACCAGAAGCAAGGCAGCGGCAGCGGCAGGGTGTAGCCGTGGTTCAGAAGTTAACCCTGCTCACGTAGCGGTGCTGTGCCATCGCGATTGTTTCTGGGGCTTAGTCTCAACAACTGAACTTGTTTCAATTTTAGTGTATGTTTTCCCAGCGTACTTCCAAGTCGCAGAAAACACTGCTCCCATTTCTTCCTGATAGAATTAGCCAAGCCTCGCGCTCTCTGAGAAAAAGTATTTGTCTCACCGTCGCACGTAATGAGAAATGGAGAGAAAAGTTATTGCATGAAGTTTTTGGTGCACTGAAAGTTTTCTTAGATTATATGAACAGGATGTATTATGATGTCTCTGAGAGATATGAAGAGGAAAAGAACGATAGAACGGCAGCAAGATAATTTTACCACTTTCACTGTTTTTTAAACCGATGGCGAAAACTTACGGCTCTTGTTGAAGGAAAAAATGCGACACCAAAATGTCGTTAAAGTTTTAATAAATATAATGATTAAGGAGAAAACATTTACAAACTATTTGAATGAAGTATGGCTTATACTTACTTTTTTTTGAACGAAAGAGCTGAACTTTTTCTATTACGAACGGAAAGAAACTTCAAATACTATTCACAACAAATGCGAGATACATGACTATCGTCAAATAAAAACGAAGTGTTATCAAAAAATCAAGTCTTTTTTCATTTCATTCAAAGCCAAACCGATCCCTACAGATGTGATTTGATAAAGTGACATTTGGTACCGATTCTTGCGCAGCATACGGCATCGAGCAGCGCGCTGTCTGCAGCTGGCTTATGTGACTGAATATCTTGTCACTGCAATACACACAGCCCGGCATCAAGCGTCCGACTTCAAACGGCAAGCTCCCAAAGCTCAATCGCGTCACCCTAAACGACTTCCATCTGTAACTCTTCATCAAACGCTCCGTATGGACGTTTTAGCATCAATCACAGGGGCCGGTCAGCAGGTCGCGTAGAGATGGCAGTGTCGGGAAGCAATTGGTACCCAGTTTGCAAACGGCGAGTGATCAATAAATGTCCTCCCTTAACTCCCAAGTTCACCACGGGGTCCTGCGAGGTTCATTTAGTGGTTCCAAACCATTAGGTTCGGTGGTCCAGTCGTTCCAAACGCGCCAACAAAAAATTCCTTGAAAAAGTGGCTTGAGAATTACACGGAGAACTGAGATGCAGCTGCAAGTTAATCTTTTCGCAAGGATTTCGAAAAGACAGATACTCTCAAAGGCAAGCGTTTTCTTCACACTGTGAGGTAAAACTTCTCACGTGATACCTAAAAAGATTGAGGAGCATAAAAAGATATTGATACTATCGATGAATTTCGATTTTCTCATTTATTCAAAGAGATTTATTGATTAAAGAGCACTGTGAGAATTACAAACGGATTATTAACCTGATCAAACGTTAACTTTAATGAACGATAGAAGACGTTCGTTAATTAAACCATGGTGATTATACGTGAGAAAATTGATCGTACCAATTATGAGACAATGGGCTGTCTTCAAACCAGTAAGTGATCATGAGTGAGCTAGAAGCCTAAATCTCAAAAAGCAACAAATTGCGGGAAACATTCATTTCGTAGTAAAATCTCGGACAGTATTTTGCCTAAGAAAAACTTTCGATTCTTTTAAAATTTGAGGCGGTGGAAACCCATTCAATAGAACTTTCTGAAGCTATTGAAGAAAATTCTATATACAAGGACATGAAATTGTTGATAAAATGCACGGGAATGTGCACTATATGCTCATGCTTGTCACACTATTCAGCTTTTCGTCATAATAATTTTGCAACGAATTTAATGCAAGCTATAGCTCCATAAGATCAAATGCAAAAAGCAATTTAAAAAACGTTAAATTTATGTGTCTCTTCACGTGGATGAGTGAAAAATATTTCTGTTTCTTTCTGGTTTGAAAAATATTTTATTTTTATTTTTATTGATCATTTGCATCAGCCTTATCGGGAAACCAAATTCATTTCTTTTAAGAACGTAACAACACATTTCTTGCTTGTAACAACTTAAGAAAACAGGAACAAGTTCAAAGATAATCGAGAGAATTATTTTAGGAGCACAGCAATAAGTTGGCCATTTTTAGCACTAATTTCTTTAAAATTTAACGGTTGAAATGACAGCGAAATAATAATGTTGCTGGATTTTAGCGATAGGAAGAAATAAAATTTCAAATTGATCTGAATTTTGAAACACGAAAGAAATGAAAAATAAATTTTACACAATTCCAGCCGAATGAGGGTATAAGATTTCAAACTGGAACGAGGCGCTGGCAACGATTTTTGCTACAGTCTGCCTCTTATTCCTCAGCAGTTCGTCAGTGGAACCTGTTGGTTGCTCGGTGAGAAAATTTGTTAGTACCAAAAATTTGTCCAACGAAATTGAACATTACTATTATCAAACTAATAAACCATATTTCCCCGGTGTTAATCTGTATTTAGACAAGCAGTTCTCTGTAAAAAACAGGAAGCTCTTTGTGTGAAATATTTTATGCACACACGCTGCTAAGAGCAACTAAACAAGAGCTGGTTTTCAAACCTCATTTCAAACACATTAAAAAAGCAACGTACTACTATCGCATCACGTCATGTTTTCAATCCTAATATAGACATTCTTTCTTCCTTTGCTCGCACATCACACGTATACTTTTTTATAACTTCCTTTTTTTCCTACTTTGTGATCAAAGTTGTTCCCATTGAGGAAGGTAACACCAGCTCTAAAATTAAAAATCTGTGGGCTCTCTAACACGCATGACGATGTTTAATTTTATGATTCATCTCCATTTCACCAAATGATTTCATTGTTTTTCATGGCCAAATGTCGATAAAAATGTCAGCCACTACGCAATTTGTTTGAAAAAGTGAAAGTTTGACCTTAAAACAATGAAGAAGAAATGAATGTATCCACACCTGGTTACTCCTATAAAAAGTGCTCATGAATAATATTTAGCGTAAAATTAAAATCATACTTTTCATCCCAAATTATGACAATCTTGGAGCCCAATATTGCCCATTGTGACGGTCTCCCAATTGTGAATAAGATTTCCGTCTCTCCGAGCAGACACCCACGTAGTTAAAGCATGCGACCCGGAGCATGAGAAGTAAGAACAGCATGATTTCCGACAAAGTGTGGCCACACAAACACACACACACACACTACACTCACACAGAACTTAGAGCAGCCTGGTTTTAGTGTCTACAGATAACACGTAGAGGTTAGAGAACAGCATGATTTCCGACGCACTGTGGCCACCCACCCACACACACACACACACACACGCAGGAGTTGAAGTAGCCTGTTTTTTTGTGTGCACAAATAACACGTAGAGGTTATAGTACAACAATTTGAGTAGTCCGATTTCGGCCCTTCACTCGCGAAGGATGGAGTAGTCCGATTTCCGTCCCTGCTGCGGCGAGCAAATAGAGGTTGGAGCAATTCGATTTCCGTCCCTCACACGGACATATGTTAATTTTAGACTCAACTTGGACGAAAGATGTTGGAGTATATAAATTTCCGCCCCCATACGGACACACGTAGGCTGGAACTCAGAACCCGAGCGAGAGATGTTGGAGCAGCCCGATTTTCGTCACCGATATGAACTCATTATTTGGAGCACACAACCCAAACAAGAGATGTTGGAGCATCCCGATTTTCGTTACCGAGACGAACTCATTATTTGGAGCACTCAACATGTACAAAAGATGTTGGAGCATCCTGATTTTCGTCACCGATACGAACTCATTATTTGGAGCACAGAACCCGAGCGAGAGATGTTGAAGCATCCCGATTTTCTTCCCCTGTACGAACACACAATGTGTTCGTATCGGTGCACAACCCGAGCAAGAGATGGAGCAGCCCCACACGAACACACGTATGCTGGAGCACACAACCCGAACATGGCCACGGAAACAGATGGAGTTTACGACGCTGCCGGCCTGGCCGAGGTTCTCAGGCCGCAGGCACTTTAACGATTCAGTCGTCAGCGCAAAATCGTTCAAAGGTCTTTGAAGTATTGAAAATCAATTGGCCGGGAAAATTTCTTTCTGACTTTCTGCGGACCGCGCCGGGCCTGCCTGATTTAAATTATTCCGGCTGAATGTTGACATTGCCGACGTAATTAAAAAAGAATTTGAAGTGTTATTTGTTGAGTGTTCCTTCTCGTTTGAATTCGTCGTTATTGTGTTGAAATTAAATTCAGAAAAGCTCAAAAATTTTGTAGAATAAAACATAGTTCTGCTAAAACTGTGATTAATTTCATTTTAACAGCTTGGGCTTTAATGAAAAATTGGAGGAGCTTGAAAATCTTCATTTCCACTGCAATTTTCATAATAAAAATTGTTTTCATCAAATACTGACGTAAAAATACTCGACCTGTTTTTTTAAGACATAGAACCATATTTATAAAAATGCTTTAGAAAACATCATTAAGCCAATACATACGAACTCTACAACAACAAAAATTACGCGAGAAAGTACGCATCCAAATAAAGTGAAAAATTCCCATCCCCATGAGTTAGTTATATTTACTAACATCAATCAAGCCAGGGCATCATTCCCAGACAAAATAATAAAAAATACGTATGTTCCCAGAATATTATGAAGCCCCCCAGAGTGAGTAATTTATAAATCTCCACGCAATGATCTCGAGGGCTTTTATTGCGTTCGCATTGGCTAGTCAGGCCATTATTTTATACAGCCTGCATCCTCCCGTGGTCACCACGCCGAGGGCTCGCTTGCTGGGAAAGAACTGCGTCCGAGAGACCAAAGAAGCACCCTGACCATCTCTGAGATCTGTAGACAAATGGCGGTCGTCTAGGAACAGACGATGGAAGATGGCGTTCGTTGCTTTCTTGGAGCACTTGAGCAGATTCGGACTTTGCTGATGTGCCGTTATGTGGGTCCCTAAAATATTCTCATAAGGATGATTAGACTTGATCAACGTAACTTACACCACTTCCGGTATAGCAGACGATAGAAGATGGCGTCCGTTGCTTTTTTGGAGCCCTTCAGCAGATGCAGACTTGGCTTATGTGCCGTAATATATGTCCCTAAAATATTCACGTGAGGATGATTAGACTTGACTAACGTAACTAACCTGCCTTTCGATGAAACGAACTCGAAACCTTGTGCAGCCTTTTTTGCTCGTTAGGCTACCTGAAGATGATATTTTTTTACTCCTCAGTTTGAGTGCTATACTTAAAATCGCGACAATGCTTTTCAAAGCTGTACTATTCTGACACAACCCCTTCAGTTTACACCAGGAACAGGAAACATCTCTTCGTTGCTAGTCATTGCTTAATTAAAAGTTGGACAGCGCTCCTCGCACAAAATGTGTAAAGCCTTGAAGTATGAACAATCAACCTAAAGAAAAAATTTCTAACCTCTTTGATCATAAATGTAATAACTGATATCTCTTTTATCATACCTCATAATATAATATTCATACCTCATGATATAATTCAAACCTCTTTTATCATGAAATCAATATCTCGGTGCAATAATATCATCATTTTTCATCGAACGACCAAGCATTGAATCTGAATGTGGTAAAGAAAATTTTGCTCACAAAAACACAAATTTTATTCCAACTATTGATCAACAAATGTCACTTGAATATTATGCGTTATGTTCTACTTTGAAGAAAATAAAAAAAGTATGGGAGCCTATAGCGACTTCGTCTGACAAAATATTCAAAACTTTATCAAAATCCTCAATAACGCACATGAACGGCGAATTTAACTTTTTAATTCAAATTTCACTTTTTTAAATTGTTTTCTTTAAGTGTTCGGCGTGAAGATTTAACGAGGATCAAAGAAAATTTTTCAATACAGTGTCTGGGCAACGACAATAGCATATTTGTCATAGTTTTATTTGGATAGGTTATAGAATATAAATAGTTATTTGTGCTTCATCGAAAAATAAGTATATTGTGCAGTGCTCAGGACATAAAAATAGCATGCCATCATAGTTTTATTTAGGTATGCAGCACAAAGTAATTTTGCTCCATCGATGGAGTGTCTAGAACATGAAAATATCATACGTCATATTTTTGTTTAGGTGTGCAACACAAAGTATTTGTGTTTCATCGAAGAACCATCCATGACGTGAAAATAGCATATGTCATCATAACTTTTTTAGGAAGGCCTTATGAGGTGTTTGTGTGCCATCGAAAGAGAAACGTTCAACATCCATGACATAAAAATAGCATATGTCCTCATAGTTTTGTTTAGGTAGGCAGTGCAAAGCAAATGTATACATGACGTCCATGACATGAAAATAACATGTGTCCTCATAGTTTTGTTAAGGTAGGCAGTGCAGAGCATTTGTGTTCCATCAAAAGAGCAACGTTCGATTCACCGCTGAGGACGAAGATGCTTTGTCTTGCTCGCGCAGCGTACGTGCGGTGCATTTACCACCCAACAAGTCAACTCCAGCCTAATGAAAACTGACTACCGCTGAGCACGGACTTCCAGGAGCTGTTAGGGGAAAGATTCTAAAACTTCGACGCAGACGAGGATAAATGGAACCTTGAACCTGCGGATCATGGATGACACAAACCTCCCAGAAATACAGAGCTCGGCGCCTGGGACACGAGAGCTCGCGTCGGTCGTCGAAGATGAATGACGACTGTGTCGTGATCGAAATGGCGTTGATGTCTGAAGACCGATGGTAAATATGGCAACTTTTGTTGTTCAGTGAAATGAACTAGGGAAATATAACTACCTTATTAAATTTGAGGCATAACTTGTCTACCCACGGTTCCAGTTAGGAGGAGTTACGATGTTGTGAGTACTAAAAGAATTAAAGGAATTGGACTAACCGTGAGAATTCAAGTTTTATCAACGGGATACTGGTAATTTATCCTCATGGATCGTACTCTAAAGTTTGAAATAACAAAAAAAACTTTAGATAGTATAAAAAGATAACTTTAGTTTGATGTTCTAAAAAGAAACAACCTTATATCTTGATCAAAAACGATGTAAAATGATCTCAAAAAAGATAAAATCCTACACTCCGATAGTCTTCATAGATCAAAAGGTCATTCAAAGAAGTTAGGACACTTGTCTTATGCTGTTAAGAAAAAGTGAGATTTTCAGCCCCTTCGCTCCTACGACATTACCCTCATGCGAAATTCCACAAACATTCCTCCAGCAATCAAAGTGAATAATAAAGTGAATATTCCAAAGCAATCAATGTGGTATCGTGAATAAATCTCATCACTGTCATGAGAGAATCGGATCACAAAAAAATACTGGAATTGTTTCCCGTCGAGGAGTTAGAATTTCATTGTTGTTTAGAAATTATTTAAAATTATATTAGTCATCAGATACCTATAAAAGAATTGTACGATTCCAATTAGAGACACGTGTTGAATCTTTTTCCATTAAATATAGACGACTGATTTGTTCTCTTCATATCGTAAGAGAGGTTTTTTTCCACCAGATAGAAAAGCATTATTTGTTCTCTTTTATCGAATAACAATGATTGAATTGTTTATCTTCCATCAAATGGCGAGAATTGAATTGATTTTGTTCTATCCAGTAGCGAGGATATACTAAATTCCAACAATCAGATAGATAAAATCTATATATACAATCAGATCGATAAAATTTTTATTGTTTTCTGTTTATAATTGGACAAAATTAAAGTACTTTCCATCAATCGGGGATTGAACCATTGCCTATCAAATACGTGGGATTGAGTTACCTCACTGAGATACATCGTATAATTAGATACTTCACAGTATCCTCCAGGGGCTAACTAAATCCTCACCTTGTTAGTATTTCCTATGAAATTCCGATGATCCAGTTATTTCATTCAGGTACGTCAGCTCGCTAAATAGTTCTCAATGACCTCCGAAGGCAAAACACACGCCCACCTCACCTGTATCACAAACAACACAAGCTGCCTCGACGACTGTATCCTGCGGTGACAACGAACACAAGTCGCTAGAAAAATAAGCTGCGAGAAACTCGAATGCGCAGCAGGCGGTGGTGGTCTGCTGCCTAGAAGTGGCCGCGTAAATTTTTACTCCGGAACGAACTGCAACATTTGAAATTCAGACCACCTTGAAATTCTGAAAACAAGCCAATGTTTTATGGGAAAGTTGTGGCTTTATTTTAGATTCATTTCGGTCATGTTGACTTAATCGTGAAATGGAGCCGTGATCTTGCTCAAGATTCGTGCACAGTGTACATAATGCGCTTGCGCGTACTTCTACAAATAAACGTCCATCACGACAAACTAAAAGGGTTTTCATCAATTTTTTAATTAAATGACTGTCACCTAACTTTTAAAAACCACAAATGAAATGACAAACTATTCCTATAGAACACAATGGTCTTCAATTCAAACAGGCATTCGCTGAAATTTCATTTTTCAAAACATTTTTTAACCCTTTACAAAACGTTGAAAAAATATGCATATCTAAGCCGCGCAAAGCATCCCTCACCGATACATGATGTTGGAAGCATTTCTGGTCACGTAGCGTTTGTAAACCAAAGCAAAACGATCAGCCTGTCTTTCCCACTGGCCGTGAAAAAAATTATTTGACATGCCCTGCAAATTCTTGAGGCGCGAGACATATCATTCAAATGCTCGCCACGTGTTGGCTGAGTTTCAAAAGCGTAATAAAACAAATGTGTTTTTTTGCATCCCCACTTTTGCGACGGTGGTAGGCTGGGAGGACAGCGTAGAATGCCAGAAGGCAAGCAAGTCTCCAGGTCTCTGGCGATTATGGTCCTGCAATAGCTTGCATTTTGAATGGAATATTAGATGCTTAAAAAGTCTTGCAGAGCCTCGAGTGAGCGTGAAAACTGCAACTTTTGAACACAATGCGGATCCACAAACCTAAAAACTTGAGCAGAACGCTACGGCTTACGCTTTGGGATTTAAGAGATGAAACATACGAAAGATTTTCTACAGAATCTTTTCTTCTCGTTTTTATTTCCTTTCCAACAAAAACACAAGCTTATATTTATAAGCTTGCGGCAAAAACGTATCTCATGTAGCTCCGTAATAAATATTACCAGTTTCTTGGACGGTCTTGTGTTGTGCTTTTGGGAAAACCTGCAGTTGTCGAGGCGAAATTCTTTCACTATTCAACCGAGAAAAAATCGAAGCACGACAATGCAGGCTCTTCCTCCAGAATTTCAGAGTCATCGCGAATTTTTTACTGCTCCGATACTGAACTATAAAATCGATGAACACTATTCTGAATTTTTGGAAACTCCAGCAGAAATAAATGCTGTACAAATAGTTCCTTTGCAAGTTCCTAGTTTTTGGTTCACACTGAGCCCGTGGAATTGAGTTTTAGAGGCAATTGGATTTTTTTGTGTAGAAAAAGAATGAGCGCAAAATTGGGACCAGTCACCACTATTCCCCAAGGTGGAGCACGGAAGAAGAGCTCACAATCCTCCCTTCTCCTCTCCCATTGCTCTTCTCCCCCAACTCCCACATACCTCCCACCGTGCTTCTCATGGTCGTATTGGAATCATTCAAGCTGGATCTCGACACTTACGAGTGCGTAAGATATCATAGAAAAATTTCGCGAGATCTCATATGCTGATTGTGTGTTGTGTCGCTACTTGCAGCAGGTGAAGTACATTTCCTTTTTTAGGGTACTTTTGATGTTGATAAAATAGGAACCAACCAGTTTATCATTGACGCGTTGACCGCGATGGCTTAAAATGAAGTTCAATATTCAACTCAAATTTAAAGTCAACTGTAGTTAGCAATTTTAAAAATATCAAATAGGGTTCAAGTTACATTTTCCTAATTTTAAGCCTTCTCTATTTTTTCATGTACGATTTCATTCGTATACGTACTCCACGGAAGTATCGGAAGTATCATTCGTATACACTTCGAAAGTATCAGAAGTATCATTCGTATACGCCACGGAAGTATTGGAAGTAGCATTCCTATGCACCATGGAAGTATCTTTCGTATACACCACGGAAGCATTGGAAGTATAATTCGCAAGCACCACGGAAGTATTGGAAGTATCCTTTGTATACACCACGGAAGTATTGGAAGTATAATTCGCAAACACCACGGAAGTATTGGAAGTATCATTCGTATATATCATGAAAGTATCAGAAGCACCATTCGTATACACTACGAGATTACCGGAAATATCATTCGTATACACCATGGAAGTATCGGAAGTATCATCCGTATACACCACGAAAGTATCGGAAGTGTCACCTGAATGCATCATGAAAGTATCGAAAGCATCACTCGTATACACTACGAAAGTATCGGAAATATCATTCGTTTACACCACAAAAGGATCGGAAGCCTTTAATACTTCGTTATCCACCCAATACCAAGTACTAACATTTACGATGCGATTCCAAACCGCTCTCACTACGTAAAATCGTTCAAAATTACAACATCGCACTGATCCAATAAAACGAAACTTAGCTAAGCACTCGATAAAGATTTTGAGGTGCAATCATCACATTTACTGTAAGTTTAATAACAAAATTTTTGCGCTACGATAACCATCGTAAGTTTTAATTCAACAACCGTAGATAAAATAATAAGTAATTTTCCTATTGTATATTGAAAGCTTATTTATCTTGAGCAACTTTACCCTTGGTAAAATCTTCAAATAACTTTCAACTTCCTCGTGCGCTGATCAACGCATCGTGTACCCTTTAGAAGTCCCGGAACTTCAATATGATTCTTGAGCTTAATTATGTGAGAAACCAATGCAGAGATCGTGCCAACCGTTGTCAAGAGGTTTCCAGGAAGTACCTAATATTTTGAAGAAATCAATTAGTGAAGAACTTGAGAAATAATTGTTTACACCTTCAGAAATAAATTTCACGTTGTCGAATCGATTCTGGAAGACTAGGAAGACATTTCATTGTAAGTTACATTAATTTGAGGTTATGTGATGACACAAATGAGCTTCCATTTAAGACTTCAGCAAAATAATTGGATTGATTCTGGATTTTCAGTAAAGATAAAAAATCCGTTACTGACGAAAGGACTAATGTAACCTATTTGCGGATGGGCGAGATGTTGTCTACTTTTATTGTCCAATGTGATGCTTTTAAATTTTTCTGAATAAAATGTTTTATACTCCTATGAATAGAGTAATTATTTAATATTAAATCATTCTATGAAATACTCATTCATGTACAAATGATTTTAGAAACTGCGTTTTTTTAAGTCTTGTAACAACTTGTGCAATTATCAAATTGAAATAAGTTATATCAGTTTACTGAAAGCGTAGTCACAGTGAGTTGATTTTTCTAGCACACTAAAAGCATTTTCTAGTTTATTAGTGCGACTAAAAAAACCTAGAACGACTCATAAAAACTTGTCCTGTTGAATTTACACTTCCAGTACTCTAAAGCATTGCTTTGTGAACTAGAACAAATAAAAACCATTGTCCCAGTGAATTAACATTTATAATACACTGAAAGCATTTCCGATTTATTAAAGCGACTCTCAAGATCTCGTCTAGAATTAACACATCCACTTCACTAAAATCATTTCCTAGTGGACCATTACGGCTAAAAATGTTTTTCTACAGAACTAGAACTTCTGGTGCACTACAAGCATATTCCAGTAAACTTATTGCAACTCTAAAAACCTATCTAAATAGAGGTTCTAGTAAATTAGGGCGTTCATTTTCGGCTGCCAACTCAACACCACAACGCACGTGTATGAACAGCATTGATACCGACGTGTTCTACCAAAAACATCGTAACACGAGCTGGTACCAAATAATTACCCTAACTCAAAAATGTACAATCAACTTATAAATACAAAATTCGTTGAGTCGATGCTAGGACGCTTGTTGACACCTTATTTCAAAAAAAGGTAGGAAATCCTACGTTTTAGATAATCCACACAAAATTCATTACAAAAAAAGGTTCGTCATAAAATTGTTAACGATTATGTTTCATTCAACCATGAATAAGTGCATGCAATGTAGCCCATAACATTTTTTCAAATAATGATGAGTATTATTTCAAACATCGTAGTCAAAATTCCTGTTTTCAATCAGAACTGAAGTTCATTTTGAAAGCTGCTGAATGTTCAGATCAATAATACACTTTGGTGAAAGACCTCCGTGAGACACGGAAACTTGAAGCTAAAGATCCTTTTGTCTCTCCTCCTCCTGTTCTAAGAGACGCTAATGGCTACGTGAGAACCTAGGAAAAAAGATAGCATGTGTCATATTAAGATTGAAATTTCAAAACTTCGTTGTGTATCCTGTCTACCGGCGTTTGGAATAGATGTACGAAGCAATCTGTATTTTCAATGTTAATGTTAATTTCCAGTTGATTGAAACCTGCCTTAAGGTTTTTGCTTTTATTTCATGACAGCGTGGATAAGTAATAAAACTTACTTTTTTGTTCTGTCCTCGCGTAATTTATAAAAGGATCAGTAGAAGAGAAGTGTCGACTAAATTATCATGGCTACTCATGAGAATTTTATCAATGCTGCCATATGTTCTTATTTAAAATGAAATGCTGTCTGAAATATTCGTTAAGCAAATGTTTCTTTTACGTGAGTTGTTAAAGTTCGGATCCGAGAAAGATATTTATCATCATTGGACTGTCGTTCAATAGTAAATGAAATAGTTCTTTAAATATTGGCAAAGCTTGCCCTAATCATTAATTTTAAACGGTTTTGAAACTGTAGATGCAAGAAAAACATTTGTTTCAGCGTTTCCAGGTTATCGAGTAAGGGAAAATAAAACTTGACCAGGCCGTATAGAACGATCATACAGAATTTAAGTCACTCTGTCGATCCTTGAGCATGTAACTGTTGTAAAATTGCGACACTGTTAACTTAGTTAACACCTGAGTTGAAAAAGTAAAGTCAATTGTTAAGTCTGTTTTTTCAATTCTTTGTTAAAAATTTCAGATTTTACAGCTGATGATGCGTCAAGGACCAAAGTGATCATTTTAGGATTGACCACACACAAATTTTAAACAACGGGGAGCTCTTTAGTTTTTTCCCCTCAACTTTTAAATGAAACTGTTTACGAAGTTATCTCTATACCTTCTTCATTGAACGTCCTTTCCTTCTGGTCACTGCATAGAAAACACAAAATTTTACAAAAACGCTTCCCCACTATGTTTGGTCTGTACATTCTTCAAAGAAACATTGAATAATACGCTAAAATAGAAGTAATTTAACTGTTATAAATCGTAAAAATTATCCGTATTCAAACACGCGAAGATACTATGTACATTTTCCTTCACTTATTTCAAAAGCGCTGATTTTCACATCTTTGTGAAATTCATTGGCATTGAAGAAACTTTGTCAAGTAAAAAAATTTCGAGACCAACTTCATCACAAAACTAATTAGCCATTGTATTTTCTTTGTACTGTAAGTAGGAGAATAAGCTGCAAGTCAAAGAAAAGTTGAAAAATTTATGTAACTTCAACAATCGTACTTCAAATTGGCAAATTTAAACTATTGCAGATAAATGTTATAGTTGTAAACTATTGAAAATAATTGTTATAGTTGTATGCCAACCAACAATTGAGCAATTACATAACCTGGCATTTTCATCAGCGTCAGTTGGTGAGGGACGGGTTGCAAAAAAATAACTCAATATTCCCGCTTTTCTTTAATAATTTATAAAAAATTATGCTATCCTCAGCAGCGCATGAAAACTTCTGAACGAAAGAGTAGTATTTCCATTCCTTTTATGATGTAAAAAATATTTTACGAAAAGGTCCCACATGCAAACTCTTTCAGATGGCAAGCAATGTTCGAAAGTATTTTCAAACGTTCATTGTGAATATAGTAAAGGGATTCAAAAAGGTTCCACGATCCCCGTAGACAAAATGAATGCGCATTCAATGTAAGAAAGAGTTCAATTTTAAAGCATTTCAAACATCACCAGTACTTCAAATCCAAACAGAAATTTCACGTCAGAAACTCCAACATGAAACGTTGAAGCCAATGAGCTCCGAAACAAAGGCAAGCTTCGGCTGGAAGTGCACCATTTAAAAATTAATGAAAAGTACATGTTACGCCTCTTACACGTGTGCAAATTCCTAGCACAGCTAAAACACGGCAAGCAAACGAAGAGTTTTGAGCCAACCAGTTATCTCACGAATGTTTCAAATTCCTTGAAAAAATGAAAAGAATTCATACGAGAAAGCTGGTTCTTAAGAGGGATGATTTTTTGATCTCGCAAGCCAGCAAGCTCATTATGGGAAAGACTGCAGCATTATGGCTGCTTTCCTTCCTGAAATTATACTTCAGATGCCGAGGTAGCGCAGCCTTGGATCGTATAACACGCCATTAGAGCAAGCGCTTCCAAGTCTGGATCGAGTTACTGTTTCGCTGGAGATACTTCACCAGCAGAGACATCGCTTTCATTGTGTGGGGCTTGCTGGCCGGGCGTCCACGAAGTCTGCGTACCAAGTGATAGTAGAGTCCTGCAGTGGTGTTTGTTACCCGCCTCACTTAGTCTGCCTGTAAGAATTGCATGGAAATTGCGGTAACCCATTCTTCATATGCTTGATGTTTTCTGTACGTTTAAAATAAAATTGGGTGACGTAATGTCCTTCAGCGCCCGAGAATATTTGACCCTAAGTTCTTGACCACGAATATTTGACCACAAGGCTGATGTCCATGGGTTCATTTTTTCAGACGTCTATCCTTAAAAGCACCCCAGATGCCCTAGGACAAAAGGCCACTTTGAAATACCATGCGCTCTGGAAAGAGCGTCCTTGAGTGCATCAACATTTCATGTTATACTTTACTGGAAATAAAATGTTTTTTCTTTTTCTTATGTGAGAGCATGTGAAGAAAACTTGACGGTCATTGTGTTCACTCGGGCGTCGAGCGCCCTCGGATGCAAGCCGCCCATGAAGTCCTTCTTGTAACTTTAATTATTTTCATTTGACAACGATTAAATTTTGATCAAATAACGCAGTTACGAGCATATAATTAGCTATGTTACTTAGTTATGGGCATAAAAGTTATTTATAATAATCTGAAAAGATGATGAACATTCGTTGGCCATTACCTCAACGATGGGACTTTCGGTGCAAGATAATCAGAGTTACTAAAACACTCTCAAACTTTATTGCCTGTACACCAAGATTTGACTCCTTTCCAAGCACATGCTTTCATTGTATTTAAAAGTAATTTTATGTTTTCCTTGATATATCCACGCTGCACTCGATCACACGAGGGATCCAAGAAAAGAATAATAGAAAACAAAAACACGAGGAACAACATTCGCATAAATAAAAAATGCAGACGTTGATGCAGCAAGAACAAACTGGAAAACGGATTTAAATTGCGAAACATTTATCGCGGCGAATAAGAAAAGTTTAGATGAAGTTTCTGAAGGGTCTCGATGTGAATAGAACTCTCTCCCTCCCTCAAAAGGAAGGCGTCCAGAGGGAGCTCTCCTACAGTAACGACCTCACCACAATTGTCACGTAGGCAGTTGCGGTGAGAGCCATTTGAGCCCAGCCTGCAATGGCTATTGTGCATCTTGCCTTTGCCAACATTAAGTGTCGTCATCCTTTAAGTGTCGAGCGACTGTGTATTTGCCACATGAAAAAGCGGAACAAATTAGCAGCTACCTCAAGTTTCGCGGGTACTTCTGTATTTGTGTGCATTGATGCCAGAGAAATAGACGCGTGTTAGCATTCGAGATCTTCTGCTAATACAATTATCTTTCACGTTGACTATGATAGTATTGTGACGTTAATTGTGTTAATAGAGCGTCAATAAACCACCATCATTAACTGTGGGTGAACTTTTAACCATGCATTGGACCCACATTTTTCATCTTTAACAAGCAACAGGCAAAGAAGAGAGAGCGAGCTCTCGTACACTGAAATTTCAGAAATTAATACGCTCCCGCAACCGAATTTCTCAGCGTACTCTAATTGCTAGGCGCAATATACATTTCGAGCTCACTTCACGTCCATTTCAGGGCTCAGGAGAACTAATACTTATCACGCAGCACCCTAATTAAACGTACAGGGGGAAATGCATAAACTCATTTCCGCGCGGACACTTGCAGCTCATCAAGAAGGACCCGGTCGCGCAAAAGGACGGAGGAAACAGTCAGGGGCCAGTGGTAGGAACTGCAGCAGTCGAGGCGAGTGGCAACATTACGGGCGGTGCTTCATCGCAAGGGTAGCTTGCATTATGGCAGAATTACTGGACATTAATTAGAAACAAGAGCGAGCGAAGACGCAGCGTTTCCTTCGAGCTTCAGTCGTCGCAGTCTTCTTCTACAAAGACGACGCTAAACATTTGATGATCTTATCGTGTTTCTTATAAGGAAGATTGAGCAAATAATCGCATCGTAATGAAGCATGGCTTTTCAGATTATGTCGCCTCATTCTCTCCGAAATCCCTCTGCTATTCTCTGGTAATGGTCGGAATGATCTTACTGAGGCTCAAAACCGAATGAGTGTTTTGAAGTTACTTAGATTACTGTATTACAGTTATAATCTACAACCATATTTTTCTATCTTTCCAGAAGACTCGAAGTAGCCTCACAATTTTTATTGCTTCGTTTAATGTTTAAATACAATTTTGGAATGCTCATAAATATATTTATCCCCATAATTTCAAAGGTTGATGAACGGCGAAATTTTTTACTAAAGGATTGCTTCAAATAATTTCTTTCTATACTGGACACAAATCTTTTTATAAACATCCCAATCGCTCTTTACAAAAATTGTTCATTTATTAATGGGAGAATCTATTTCTCTAATTTATGAAAACACTCATGAAGAGCGTTTAAAGTTATTTGTCTCTCAACCAATATTTTTAACGCTAAGATATTCTTATTTCACTTTGAGAAAAGCATCGATCACGGATTTTAATATAGTGAACAGAAATAGAAATTTGCATTTCCCTATGTGAGTGTTCATACTTCTTACCTATTTCCTATTTTACAAGTCCTATGACAATATTGATGACGGAATTTTACATTTCATAAGTGCTCAGGTAGAAAGGATGGCCGAGTTTCCGCCCTGGCTGAGTGTCTAGAGAAACTGGTAGTTGATTCAAGAGTTCACAATTGACAAGCATCAATACTGACTATGATATCAAAGCATATGCCTTTATATTGGCTATGATATGATCTCCAGTTGTAAGATTCACTATTGACATGCATCAATACTGGCAATGATATTAAAGCATATGCCTTAATATTGGCTATGATATCATCTCCAGTTGTAAGATTGTACAAGTGCGCAGATATTACGCATGCATCGTGTTTTAAGAGCAGAATACTGAGAGACAAATTAAAAACTTATGTCCTGACGGAATCTTCAAATACTCTAATCCACAAGACGTATTAAAAAGAAAGTGAATACGGAAGATGAACGGATCAAAGTTCAGTTTTTTCAAATTATAACAGCCTGTATGGCCATCAGTACTCTTTATCACGAGACACTTAATGATTCTGTAGGGCGTGAAAATTACATCTCGAACAAGTCTATCCTGCATTTCCGAAAAAACTGTTGAAGTCTAAAATGCCGTATTGACTGCCACACTCCGTTCGCGTATTTCAGAAGAACACACTATTAGCTTACTGGATTTAAGCCGCAGACAGCTCAGAAATTACATGAAAGATTTCGTGGAAGAAAAACATGTGGAAAAATACAAATCAATACATATAGAAAAATTCGAGATACTCCAGGCATAAGATACTGGGATAGCCATCAGTGCCCTGAGTGTCAAAATGTGGTAAAAAATGCCTTGTAGTAAACACTCCAACAAAATTGTTTGCGATGTTTGGCAGGAAATTTGCAGGGGATCGAGTCAGACGATCTCAAGGCTTTTCTTTCTTTCCGAACCAACTTCTACATGCCATCAGTAACTCGAGGTACCAAAACATACGCTAAATTACATCTCAGTAGCAAATTAGTTTGTAAACTTAATTGAGTCATTTAGAATAGTTTTGTTCTCATTTAGACTTACAGCTGGCTAAGTCTAAATATTATTTCGGATTAATTGCTTCTGGCAATATTTTTTAATTATTTTCAGAACTTGCAGTTCACACTCTTTAACCCTAATTCGAGTTTTTAAGTCAAGCGCATAAGTTAACACTTCATTTTACTAGAATAAACGGACACCTTGACTGCGTAACGACCGTCAAACACAAAAGGAACGTGTCAATGTTCTGGAATTCACTTTGGCGGTTAAATTTCATCACAATTATAACACAACTTAATCTAGCACCCAGAATGTCGCTCGAAAACTAACAAAAACATTCTAACTGCTACTTGACACAAGAACTAATAATAACACGCTCGTTGGTTTCATTACTCGACACAAGAACTACCAAGAACACTTTAACTACTACTACTACTCGACACAAGAACTACCTAGAACACTCTAACTACTACGACTACTCGACACAAGAACTAACAAGAACATTTTAACTACTGAACGACATAAGAACTACCAAGAACACTCTAACAA
>JACJUY010000467.1:41420-64671 GCA_014220935.1 Platorchestia sp. MABIK | reverse complement strand
CGCTCAGGACTTGCCCGCTACGACACCAGGAAGATTCTCGGGAGCGAGCACTAGGATATTATTTTGGCCAATTTGTAGCGTAATCCAAACGCCCTCGTATAACCTGTAGATTGTGAGGCAATAAACAGCTGGATCTAAGCTAAGAATCTCCTTTTCTGAGAGTAAAAGCAGTGTGAACAGCAAGCAAGCTCTAGATTGCCCTAGTTTCAGGAATACACCGATGCCTGCATTCCTGAATATCGAATCTTCAGACCTTAGTCGGAAAACGCCGTGTTCTGCCACACACAGAAGACGAGAAGCAATCATTTTCCGCCGTTATACTTCCTGGCTACGATAGAGCTTTCGTTCGGTAATCTATTCTGAACAGTAATTTAAAGTTGTTGTCAGCCTAGGGAACTTTCATTTAAGTGAAGAAATTGGAGTAGACGCGGGAGTCTATCTCAATTCATGAGCTCGATGCAAGCCCGAGGTAGCCAAGGCTCATGAAGTGTACACGATGACATTCTCCTGTAGCGGATATTGCCTTTTTTGTTGAGAACTTGACAAAAGCGCTCCGCATTCCAGCTTTATTGTTGCAGACTCTCGCTCCTCTCAAGATCGCAATGACGAATTCGGGAGCAGCAGTGAAGTACGAGAGACAAAGGCAAGCATTAGATGCCGCTACGGTGAAACACGATGAGATCGCCGCATCTCCGCCTGGAATGTATGACGAAGGAAACAGGCAACCTCCAAACTAAGGAAGAGAATCGTTTCTGCGTATTTGTTAGGTGGAAGCATCAAGTGCTGCAACTAAATGCGGTGGTTTTTATCTCGCAAGGAAATGCAAGTTCCTACTGATGTGTTACGGTATATCTCTTGAAGAAAAGATTCACGTTTTCCTGTGGATGTTCAACGAATGTGTCTTTGGAAAATATTGTTGTAGAAATATTTGTTGGCTTGATTTCACGAGGAAATGTAAGTTACTTCTGAAGTGTTACGATGTATCTCTTGAAGAAACGATTCATGTTTTCCTGTGGATGTTCAACGAACGCGTCTTTGGAAAATGTTGTTGTATAAATGTGTGTGTGAAAAATTTCATCGTTAGTTATATAACTGAATAAAATAAATATCGTATAATTATGAAATAATACAGTGTATAATTTCAAATAGTGTGCGCCAACAGTAAAACAAGCGTCATTTTTTAAAGCTGAAGTTTTTTCATATACTAAAGCTGTTTTCAAACGAACCGTTTGTCTGCCTATCTGTACTCAACAAATTTCTCTATTTCTGTGTTAAAATAAGATTGGAGGGCGTTTCAATAAATGCGAATGAATCAAAATTAAAGAAAAACAAAGAAATTCAGCGTCATTATGAAGTGCTCAATTGTCCGCTTTACAAAGCAGGAGTAGGGACAGACGGACCAAGCAAGCAAAGCAAGCAACAATACGCAAATTGTTATATTAAGTTGTGGAAATAACGATGAAAATGATAATAATAAATGTAATATTTAAAATAGGTATTGATTATTCGGGAGCATCTTGCAGACATTTCTAAAGCGATTCGGGGCTTATGAGAAGAGGTGATGGAAAGAAAATTATCTGACATCTCATGCCTATTTCTAGCTTAGTAGTTGACATTATCCTGATGATTCTTAGCTTAGACTACGCTTGTGTACTGATGGTATTGTTAGTAAAGATAAAAACAGAAAATATCTGAAATTTTTTAATAATTTGAAACATGTCATTTTATGTTATCAATAAAATCATTGAGTAAGCCACGGAGAAAAAAAATGAATAAACCTTATTAATGTTCATAATATCTCCATATTCATATTTAAACAAATACCTTCCAGACGCCCTTGAAAAATGTCAGGGTATTTTTCACGTTCGTGTCGAAAAAACAAGTGCGCTGAAGTCGGACGTAAACATAAAATTCTCGCCTCCTTCCGAGAGAGACGAGTTCGAGCCCGCGTTTATTGCTTCCTGAACACCTAATTTGAGGCAGAATATCAGGGAATTGCGCACAGCAATTGAGCGAAACGTGAAACATGGAACCAAAGCAACGTCCTTCCCAGATCTAATTGAAACGATGATGTGCCATTCGTTGGAACATTTCACAAAAGCATAAAAACGCTAAAAGATACCTAACGTTATTCCGTATCACAGCTACGAACAGCAATGCATTTAGCAAAAGTTTAAAAATACTATAAGATACATAACATTATCCGTATCACAGCCACGAACAGCAGTGTATTTTTCAAAAGTATGGAAAATCAGTAAAATACATAACAATATCCCGTATCACAGCTACAAATAGCAATGCATTTCGCAAAAATATAAAAACGCAAAAGGTACAAAATATTATCCCGTATCACTAGTACGAACAGCAACGCTAGTTTGTGCAAAATATCCGATGAAAATCCAGAAGACTCCGCAAAGAAGAGCTACAGAATAGTTGCCAAATTTAAAGATATGAAGTGACATAAAATTATCCGGTATCACTGCTACGAACAGCTGTGTAATTTACGCACAATATCCGATTAAAATGCAGGAAAATCATAGACGGGAGCACTATGTAGACACTTATATATCATATTAATAAAATTACACACGGACAAAAAATGTTCGATTGGTTATTTATTCGATGCTTTATAAACATGACTTACATATTTAAAAAAGGTATTTTCTGCACTGTTCAACTAAAGTTCCTATGTTCTAAAAACGAGGTATTTCACCACAGGATCATAATATAAAACATTATCAAAAATAACTTCCAAAATAACAAGATTATCAAGCTATTATTTTCGACAAACTTTGTTTCACAATTGCGAGCTCGTTTCTTCACAACTAACGATATTTAATTATAGTATCTATTGATGATAACTGCAATAAATATTTTCGAAACTATTGTAACATTTATGTTGAGAAGTAGAATGGAGTGGGGGAAAATGCATGACTAAGATTGAATATTTTGTCTCTCTTCACTACTACTATACCATTAATTTTTGTCAAATTCTTAAAATCAATCAATTTTCTTTGTTGAAAGTGAGGCAGAATAAAATAACAAAATTGCATCTATGTTCAGTCTATGCGGGATGGTTATCTGAATGTTCCTACATAAGAGTACTTATGAGCGTATTAATACATTTTAATATTCCATCTTAGTAGTTAATACACGGATGTATTAACATCACTTACATTGCAGTAATATCGACGGTCCCACTTCAACTTGTTGCGTCCCTTGCAGTCCCTTCTTTCAACGCCTGAAAATCTTTCGTTTGTTTTCGCTTCGTGCGAAAATAATTACAATAATAATTTTCGAAAATAATCTTCACTGTTATAATTTGCTATATAAATATGCACATTTATTTTTCTCCTGTCCGAAAAATCCCCAATAATTCTTACCTATTAAAATGGTATCACAGATATCATTCTAATCACATATGATAAAAATCCTGGAATCTGTTCACTTTTGTTTACAAGCCAAAAAATCTCGCGGCAATGAAAATTAAATCTATTGTTCAAGAAAATGCGATTTCTCGCGAAAAAAAAAAGATATAGCAAAGTTCTCCAAAAACGTCTCGGTTAGTCTTACCTAATAATTCCCTTGGTGTGTTTGTTTATTTACATATTTATATATATGGTTGGTGCCCGCTTCTTCCGTCTCTCTGTCAAGCTCATAATGATGCTTATTGTCCATGTCTGTGGTAAGAGTTTTACCAGTGCACAAGTAGAAGAATAATTTAACCGCTGGTGCAATGAGGACAGAAATTTTTTATCATCCTCATCCGGAAGATTTATTCAAAGAAAATGTCGAATCCCGTCATTTTTGACGGGCGGCGTACGCTGGTTAAAAAATCATCCCTTAATATTCATCCCAGCTTTGCACCAAATGGTAATAAGGAAGACGAAGAAACCGAGCGAGCTAACATCCAACTAACTGCGTACAATTGTAAAGGGAATACCATTACATTTCCCCATCTTCTTGTTTAGGATATCCATTAAGTTAAATTTCTGGGCCTCGGATTACCGCCGGCGTTTACGCATGCCGCGCGGACAACCTAGAATCCATATACAAATTTATTCATGGAAAGCTGTCCAAGGTTTATAATGGATTTACTCCTCATGAAGGCCATGTACAAATTTATTCATGGAAAGCTGTCCAAGGTTTATAATGGATTTACTCCTCATGAAGGCCATGTACAAATTTATTCATGGAAAGCTGTCCAAGGTTTATAATGGATTTACTCCTCATGAAGATTTAAAACATTTACTCTTCATTTCCACAAGCAATACTTCCGTAAAGTCATTACTTCTCATAATCAAAAAAGACTCCAGTTAAAACAAGATAAATCGGAAGAGAATTGGTTGGGTGAGGAAGCTGGGTTAAGTTAGAGAGATGGGTTAGATGGCTAAGTTGTATGTGAGAAGTTCTTCATCAAAATTCATAACTCAAAACCAGTGACGTCATAAATCGTTGAATTATGTTTATGAAATCTTCATGAATAAATTCGCTGAAGGAGAATAGCCCATGTCATGAATATGATGTTTATACTGTATTACCGAATGTCACCGCATACATAGATGATCACTTTAAATAATACCTACTATCGTTGCATCTAATATCGACTGCAGACTAACTTTGAATATTCTATCAGTGCGACTGAAGATTTCAAAATAAAAAATCATGTGTTTTCTACTATGTTTAACTACAGTAACTACCAGTAATATTGTTTTTTATTTCGTGAGGAAATAAAATAACTAAAAATGATGCTAAGTGCATAAAAATCCTCCCTAAAAGTCCCATTTCAATCTGTACCTTCTCTTGAAGCTGGAAGCACATTCTTCGCTTTCATTCAGACATCAGTACCACCTCAGTCAAGTTAAATTATTCGTTCTGAATTGAAAATAAAAATATATTTTTTCGATCCCAGTTGAAATAAAACTGTGCTGAACGCAAAGCGTACTCCCACAGTAAAGGTTGCAGGCAAAGTGAGCCAGATTTCTACGAGCATTTTAATAAAACATCGCGAGTGTAACTCTTAAGACTTGGACATGAAATTGTTCAATTTAAAGGCACTCCCGTTCCGTGTTTGAGGACCTGCGGCGTAGAGGCAGCGGTCCTTCACTTGCTCTCTAATGGTGTCGCATGCGCTTGAATTTCCATAAGATTTTTGACGGGTTTCAACGAGCGGTGATTTATTATTCAGAGCGATTGCATGCAGCAGCAACAGCACTCCAAAAAGTCATTAGTCACCTCCTAACGTGGAAAAAATCTATGAACAAGTGCCGTCCTTCATCACTGCAATTTGGTGCTTTGAATGGTCATGATTTAAGAATCGGTGCCACCTGAAAGCCGGCGTGTCGCACTCCACTGACGTTTTTGCGCGCCCGCCCGGGCTGCTTTTTCTGCTCCGGGCAACGCGGGGCGCGAGCGCCGAGCATCTGCCCGCGGTGGCAGAGCGACCTCGGACCGCGTCTCAAACGGTTTGCGCTCTATTCTACATAGTACAGCGTACATTCTCCCGAGTAGACTTACTTTGAACCGATTCTCAAACGCTTTGCGTCGTTGTAGCGGTACAGTAACGTAAATTCTCCCGAGTAGACTTGCGTTAAGCCGACTTTCAAATAATTTGCATCTACGTAGCGATAAAGCAAAAAGCGTCAATTCTCCCTAGTGGTCGATTCTCAAACGATTTACATACATCGACGCAGCGAGACAACAAGAAACGTAAATTCTCCCGAGTGGACTTATGTTGGACTAATTCTCAAACGGTTTGCGTTGTTGTAGCGATACAACAGTGTAAATTCTTCCTGGGAGACCTACGTTAGGCAGATTCTCAAACGAAATACGTCGACGTAGCAATACAACTAGCAGAGCAAATTTTTCAAGTGAACTAACGATGGGCAGACTTTCAACCGATTTACGTTGACGCAAGGATACAAGAAGCGTAAATTCTCCTAGGTAGACGTACGTTGCACAGACTCTCAACTACGTTGGTCAAGCTCCCATAAAAATAATATGGCATTTCCATTTCGGAGACGAATGCACACCTTCTCACCATCAGTTCTCTTCTACGATTTTTTCTGCTTGTACCTGTAAGTTTATTTCTGTTGAGTCTGAGACATTCGAGTTCAGCTGCAACTTCTTTCTCAGACCCGTAACTAATCAGCTCAGTTTGGTATTTCCAGTAATTTTCTTTCTCATTGCCCATTCCAGTGAGTTTTCATGGTGAATATTGGTGAAGATAAGGAGAATCCACAATCACCGATGCAGATGGAAATTTTTGAACTTACATATATGCTTAAAAATCATTCATGCGGCTCGGCAGGCATTTAAGGTTGATAAAATACCATAACTTTACACAGTCACCGCTCATTGAGAAAAGAAATTAGTAAATCAATCAAAGTTTTCACACAATAGTTCCAGCACAAGCTTCCACACATCGCATCACACTTTTTGTTTAAAAATTCAAGGTTTTTTTCGTAGTTAAGGCCTGCCAGTTTTAAAATGGCTCACCCGTGCTACATCCTGGAGTGTTTAAGCTAAAAATACAAGATAATTTTGGCAGTAAAACAGGACATTTTTAAATGGCTTACCCGTGCTACATCATGGAGTGTTTAGAATAATTAGTCAAAAACAATTTTGGTTGTAAGCCCTGTCAGTTTTAAATGGATTACTCGTGCAACATCATGGAGTGCTTCGGCTAAAAATATTAGAAAATTTTGGAAGGAGGGCAGGACAATTTAAATGGCTTACCAGTGTTGCATTATTGAGTGGATCTCTAGTGTTCAACGCATATTTCATCAGAGTAAATACGCAACGCCATTAATTTGTATCGAATCACATCTAATCTGAAGTTTAATTTTTCATTTCCGCTTCATATGTGGTAGTCTCAGTCTCCCAGTCATTATGCAATGCCGAACCAAAGGAATACCAACTCTCTTTGAAGTATTTCTCTCCCACGCTTCAATGCCTGCACTAATTACTCCTTTGCCATTGCGTGCGCCATGCGTCGCTTTCCAACTCTATCCTTAAACTCCTTTTCAGTCCCTCCAATAGCTGAAATACAGTACAATGCCTGCCCTTAAATGGGCTAAAAATCGTAAATAGCATCCAACTAATTGCGATCTATTGCTTAGAATATGAATTTTCATTTTGATATTCCTACTACCTTTTCAAAGCCATTTAGAAATTTCCAAAAAGTAGCCGATGTTTGTGTTTTTCTCGTCATTTACACCGAATTGTGATTTTAAATGATGTTACTTGTATACTTTCCACGGCGTATATTTTATCATACTTTACACTAAATTAAAGTCTTTAATAACACGCCTTAATTACATATGTCCGCGACGGCGTATTGCATTTTTCAATTCATTCTCCAACATTCCCAAAGTTAAAACGTAAAGTGAGTAAATGAACTAGGTTGACAAAACCTCGATCACAATTTCTACGTTGCTTTTAACTGCTACAGAGAGAGTCCAATTTAAAAGTTCAATTTCATTGCATGTGAAAAACATGAATCAGAAATTGCTTGGAAACAATGTTGTTTGTGTACACTCTGATGACTAAACGTTGTTCTGACGGTCTATAGTTTACCTAACTGCAATTGAAGAATTTTTTCGACAACCTTAAAAATTTTTCCTATTAAGGAAATTTTCCTATTAAGTTCGAAAGACTGGTGTGCTTTCTAATTAAATTTGGAAATCGAGTATCAGTGGAATGCATCACACGAATCGCTTACCTCATTCCGCATACTGCGGCACAAATTACAACTCAGAGTTCCGAACCATAGCCTTCAAGTTAATAAAAAGCCCAAAAATTTGTTTCCGCACAATCAAAGACGAAACGTTCTACCACCTCATTTTCCCACAGAACGTGACTTCCTAAATGGGTCCGCTACCAGCAATAATCGTCCCTTCATTTACCCGTTATCGAGTCCCGCAAAACCTGTTTATTCCTACACGAGTCGAAACCGTTTTCAGAGCATACAAGGACGAGCCAGCCATCCAGACACAGAAGGTACTCATCACTTTTCAGGCTCCCCAAATTTCAAAGGAAGGAGCAAGCGATAGCGCTCTTTCGTAGTGAGTCTCATCAGCAAACGTCACACCGAGGAGAGACACCGCAACTCGTGTTACGCCTTCCGTGTAATTGTCTCGAGAATGCTCATTAAAAGATGCAAATTTCGCGCTGGTCTGTAGCAAGAGAAGGCTGCAAGATGCCCGATAAATACTGCACAGGTTCATGTCAATATTCTATTTCCCCCATAAGCGGAAAATCAATAATGGTTTCTTGGAACCATTCAATTTAGATAAGGAAATGGAACATGGATACTTGAGGAAAATTCTGGCGTTGGGAAGCGTGCGTGAATGCATTCGGGAGCGGAAAATCTGGCCTAAGAAACCTTGGGAATGAGACGTGAGAAGCTGAATTTCTTTTGGCACTTCTTTTCCTTTCACTTGGGAGTGTATTTTAAGAATCACCATAGTAAAAGAAGTTTTGATAGAAATAAAAGTGTTATTTTCGGTGTCGTTGCTGAAATTAATTACGTAAGTATTGACCAGCTCCAAAAGCCTTTATCTGTTATCATACATGATACGTGTCACACTTCATTGACTGCAAATTTACTTCAAGTAAAGAAAAATAATTCGAGGGTGTAATGAAGTCCTTCGCAATGAAGTTTTATTGCCTAAACTTGGAACGAAGTTAGAACGAAGACAAGTACACATACAAATTTTCAAATTATTTCAACGCTGAAAAATAGTGTCTTGATAGTGTCTCTCTTTCTCAGTGTTCTGGTTGGATGAGATTTATTGAAAAAATTTCAGTTCATAAAATCACTTGACCTGCATAAGCAAATGGGAGTTACAAGATAGACATTTTTGCATACATGATATGCGTGTAACAAAGCAGGGCTTATTAACACGATGATATTTAATTTCATAAGTTAATATTAAATATACAGTTCATCTTAACATGACAAAGGATACATTTAACGAGCTGATGTCTGTTCGCAGATCCGCAGATTTTTGCCTGAATCACTTTTATTCCGACCAAAAATCCTCAAGTTAGGGCTTGCTCAATTAAAACGCTGCTTGTAATGCAAGCACAGAAATTGTTTATCACAGAAAATATACGTTTTTTACGCGTCAGTTCCTTCAAAGCTATTTAAATTTCTGACGAATATGGTCCTCTAGGAATACGCGAACCCTGCAGCGTTGGCTCATACTGTATGTTACTGTGAAATTTCAACAGGAAAAAATCCAGACCTGAGGATTTTTGCCTGTGAAAAAGCCAACCTGGCATTTAAGGCTCCGTTGAACTCTCGAAGTTCTTTGTTTGACTGCTGAGGCTTTGATTCACTATATTAATTAAAATTAAAATCAATAATAACAATTAAAATTAATTATTTATTGTCTTAATTTAATTAGCTTCCGAAGCTGACTAATCACACGTGAGAAAAATGTTAGCGCGGTGAAAGCTTTTGAAATCTTGTAGGAAACGATTGTGTAAATGTGTACAGTATTTTACTTGGCCGCAACCTTCGTTGATGACTAACTCACTCAGAAGATAATTTTGAAGGATTGAAACTCAAGCAAGGCGATGGAATATCAGATATTTAGTCGCGTCCAACTTACCTGTGCCATATCGGCTGTTTCCGTTTCAACTCTAACTTTCCTTAGTTTTTAAACCTAGTTTAAAACTATCACGATCTAGATTTTGTATTTTTATTTATTAGGCATTGAAATGGCTCCAGGAAATAGCACCTACGCTGCAGATGACATGAGTGTGCACTTTGTTGCAGTTCGCACACGGATACTTTTCCCCACTGCTGGTTGGTAAAAGAGTTACTGAACTAAGAATGTTAAAAAAAATATCGTTTTCACCCGGATGAATTTTTATTTCGCGTAATGAAAAACTTGAGAGAATTTCAGTACCGCTTACTCTACCTGTTGCTAGCAAGCGACGACTAAATAATATCCCAAGTACCACCATTGAAACCCACGTAAATTGGGCTGAAAAATGCGAAAAATAAGGCGTCTTCAATGGAAATCCCATGAATGTGTTAGTAGAATAATGTGTAAAGTATGAAATTTAACAATCCACACACAACCGCTTCAGAAGAATAAACGACTCACATAAATTTACGAGTGCAATGCGCCCTGGAGATTCACTCATAAGTCCAATCTACCATTAAAACAAGTTACAAAAATGTCGATGCTGTAACGCAAATCATAAGAATGTTTTAGTAGACCAATATGTGCACAGTATCCTAATATAAATTTTATAACTCACATAGAACCGTATCAGAAGAATAATTAACTGGAACTAAGTCACGAGAGCATTGTACATATATAATTGTCTCCTTATGAGCACAACGTGAACAATTTTATTTGTCAAACTAAGGCCAATGCACTGTAAACTTGAAGTTAAAGACAAGCCTGCAAATGTTGAAAATCTTTTCTGCCATAGTACAGCTAACGCATTGTAAACTCGAAATTAATGACAAACCCACAAATGTGGAAAACCTTATCTATCATATTACGGCAAACGCATGGTAAATCTGAAATTAATGACAAACCCGCATATGTGGAAAATCTTATCTATCATAGTACGCCAAACGCATCGTAAACCTGAAATTAAAGGCAAACCCACTCAGACAAGTTAATTATCGGTACATTACCACGCAACTGCAGCGCTAATGGAGGTCGGAGCTCAGTGAAATTGACTAAACTCTCCCGTGGTTGAAACTCATGCCCCGGTTTTTTATTCGAACATTCGTTACTTTAATACCAGGGATTTTTTTTTTTAAATTCACACGTGTTTCAGATAAGAAATTCATTCTGATAACGCTCACACTGTGAGTGAACGCTCACATATCTAGCACTGATGATGTGCAAAATAAACTTCACGCTCTAGTTTCCCGGTCGTTTTACTTATGAACAAATTACGTTGATCTATAAAATGAAGTATTCGTCTACGTGTCACATCGCTTCAAAAATATTTCGAGTCAGGGTGAACAACTTTTATGCAAATTCGTCAGACTCTAGGTAATTTCTTCATTAATGAATTTGTAGCAAAAAAGCATAGAATGATGTCTCAATCCCAGTCTGTAATGTTGGTCAAGGTGGCGATATAATCTAAGTTGACGATGCAATTCAGAGGAATGATAAATCACAGGTGAACGACGCAATCAAATTTAGGCTTTGGTGCAATTCAAGGTGACAATACGATCCAAGGCGACGAGACGATCCAAGGCGACGAGACGATCCAAGGCGACGAGACAATCTAATTAAGGCGGTGTGCAATTCAAGGTGACAATACGATCCAAGGTGACAATACGATCCAAGGCGACGAGACAACCTAATTACGACGGTGTGCAATTCAAGTCGACGAGACAACCTAATTACGGCGACGGTGCAATGCAAGACTACGACACGATTCAAGGTGGTAAGAAAACCTAATTACAACAGCGGTGCAGTTCAGAGCAGCGATACGATTCAAGTTGACGATACGAGTGCAATCCAATTACGGCGGTGGTGCAATTCAAGGAAATTGTGGGATATAATCCATGTCGGCGATACCAAAATCATCCAGTTTCGGTGGAAAATATGATAAGGTAGCTAAAAAAACTAAGGAAGACCGCACCAGTTGTTGTCACACTACGTACTAACAAGCTTTGGACTCTCTGTTCAAGTACAATAATAAAATTGAGTTTTCAACCTATTTTTAATTTCTAACACATGTTTCATCAAACGCAGAAAGCTGTATTGGCATCAGTTCTTTACCCTTAAGTTGACATGAATGAAAAAGTTTTGGGAGTTTTCAACAGTAAAGAGGGCTAAACGCTATCGTAATAATAATGCAAAATTGTTTCTAAATCAATGGAGTAAAACAACCAAAACGAAAAATGTGTTCATCTCAAAAGTGTGGTGCGATGTGGACAACGACGTAAAAATTATATTGTATTCCTCAGCATAGGAACGAGAAGCAAACATCGATTTTCAAGAGCAGAATGCATTTACCAAAAACCAGAAAAAGACTAATTACCAAAATAAATAACATCAAAGTCCATTGCGGTCAAAATTTCGATAAATAAATAGATTCAAGGAAAAATTTTAAATTTTCGGTTTATTAAGACAAATGTTCGCTAATATCGGATGATTACCAGCGTAGAAATTTCATAGGACAAATTCGATCATTAAAAAACTATATCGTAGCTTTATAGGACAAGTGTTGGCCCAAATCACGAGCCCTATACTGGTAAAAATTTCAAAGGAAACACGTGTTCAGTGACAGATTCTAGTAAAAGTTTCATCAAGCGATGGCGGGCTTCAACAGGTTTCACAAATGTACGCCGATGTCCAAAACATTCTACAAAAGGTTTCATCAGAAAAACGGTGCTCAAAACATTTAAAGGTTTCATCAGAAAAACGGTGCTCAAAACATTTTAGGAAAGATTTTATCAGGAAATCGGTGTCCATAACATTCGAAGAAATGTTCCATCAGAAAAACTGTGCTCAAAACATTCTAGGAAAGGTTTTATCGGGAAAACGGTGTCCATAACATTCAAGGAAATGTTTTAGCAGAAAAAATGTGTCCAAAATATTCTACGAAATGTTTCATCAGGAAAACGGTGTCCAAAACATTCTAGGAAAGGCATTTTAAGGAAAACGGTGTCCAAAACATTCTAGCAAAGGTTTTATCAGAAAAACGGTGTCCAAACAGCAAGGTGATGCAAATAAGAGCACACAGGCACTAATGTTCGCAGACATAGAGCGGAACATCAGTCCTCCCTCATCAAATATGTAATGAACAAACATGAGCGGCAGCGAGTCTATGTGTGCAGCAAATGTTGACTCGTCCAGGACATCGATCGAACTTAGCCAATGTTCTTACTCATTATATTCTTACGCATTATGTTCGTCCGCAGAACGTTTGTACTCACTATGTTTTAGCGCATAATGTTCTTACATTATGTAATACTCTTCTTACTCTTTATGTTCTAACTCATAGGTTCTAGGTTTTTTCTAATTAATTCTTACGCATGATGCTCTACGCATTATGTTCTTACACATCATGTTTTACTCATTATGTTTTACCATGTCTTGCTTAATGTTCTTAAGCATTATGTTCTTAAGCATTTTGCTGTCACGCAATGGGATATTACGCATTACGTTCACGCACATTATGTTTTTAAGCATAATACTATTACTTACTATGTTTTTACTCATTACGTTCTTACATTTCAAGCTTTTAGGGACTTAGGGACTTAGCTTTTTTTTCTTCGATTTCACGATGTATGAACGTAAACACCAACTAATGCAGAGTAATGAGAGCATCCCTTGTGCTTCGAGGGTGAAATTCACTCTATCCCACACAGCTATACGCTATCCTTTCTATTTTTCTACTCCACGGCGGACGAAAGTTGACACCAACTAATGCAGAGTAATGAGAGCATCCCTTGTGCTTAGAGGCTGAAATTCACTCTATCCCACAAAGATGTACGCTTTTCTTTTTCTTCCACTCCACGACGTATGAATGTTAGCACCGACTAATGCAGGGTAATGATGAGAGCATCCCTTGTGTTTAGAGGTTGAAATTTACTCAATCCCACATAGATGTGTGCTTTTCTCTTACTTCCACTTCATGAAAGTTGACACCAACAGCACTGATGCAGGGCAATGAGAGCATCCCTCGTACATGGAGGTTGAAATTTGTTCCATCACACATAAATGTACCCCTTTCTTTTGCTTCAACTTTATGTCGTGTAAAAATTAGCCCCAACTGATGCAAGGCAATGAGGGCATCCCGTGGGCGTAGAGGTTGAAATTTGCACTATCCCACAGAGAGGTACGCCTTTCTTTCTGTTCCACTGCCACCTCGAGCCGACCTCTAATCGAGTGCACAAATGAAACACGGACTGACGAGCCAATTTAAGATTTCAGCCTAGCATGAAGAATTATGGGCAATTTCCCGCAAATTCTGGCAAAGAAAGCATGAAGATTTGAACCTCAAACGCGTGGCTGAGCGATAAAACTGTACAGTGAACATATTTTGTGGTGCAATCTCGGGACCCGTAGACATCAATGCAACTCGTTACTTAGGTCTGAAGGTTATGGGTAAAGAGTTCCCAATTTCATCTTAACTATATACTGCAGGTCAATTGGGAAGAATTCTGAGCAACAATTGGGACAAACGTTGAAATTCAATTAAATTAATACAAACTAAATTACGTATGGGGTCCGTCAGCACCTCTCCTTATGAAATCTAAAAAAAATCCTCATCGGATTTTAAAAAAATCCGTATCTGATTGAGGTGTAGCAGTCGGCTTGAAAGATGCCTGTATGCTTTCCAGGCTGATAAATAATACCAAAGGCAACCCAAATTCATTTTAATCATTGAAAATCAGGATTTTTTAAGTCATTTCCTCCAATTTTTCATCAGAAAAAATATTGAAAACTTTTTTCAAGCATTAATTAATGTGAAATATTCTGATGTAGAATACACCTCTCTTCGTGCAGTGTTAAAGTATTGCTCTTTTCATTGTCTTCTCATTTTCAAAGGGGTTTTCTCGTGTAATAAACTTTGATACGAGCATCTAATTCTGGACTTTTCTCAATCATCATGCTTGAATTCAATCTAAAACTAAGAAGTAAGAAAGTTGGAACTTATAAATCGATGCTTACAGGCACTTTTATTTATTCTTGAATGATTCAAATAGATTTTGGATGAGAATTATGGTAGTGTCATATTTTTAAGTCACACCCAACCCCCTCATTTTCAATCACTCTTGTTTACTGCCTAGGACGTTTCCCTTACAGTGCTAGGGTGTTTGTTTTCGTTTTATTTTATCACTTTCTTGTATTTATTTTGACAGTTACCTATTTTCCCAGATTATCACCTCGTATTTTCTTATCCGTTCTTCACATTGATTCCAGCATCTCCTCGTAGTGCGATTTCTTCTCACATTTTACCCTCGCGCTTTTGTCCATCGAATTTCCATTTTTTCAGCTTCTTCCATTGCCTGGTCTTGTTTTCTGGTGCCGAGGCAGTTGGCGGCACCGCGCGCGTGTCCTCACATCTAAACACAGTCCTAAAATAGAGCCTCTGCCGCCCAAATTCAATACCGCCCAGAAATAAACTTCTCCTTCCGATTCTCATTGCCAAAGAAGGAATGTACTTTCATGTCTCGAAGCAGGTTCAAAATATACAGTCACGATGCCCACGGTCGTGCTCGGCACAAAGGTCGAGGTCTTCAAGGGAAAGCTGCGCTAATTCTTCACAGGAAGTGGCTGGGGGAGAATAGAAATCGTGAAGCTGAGAATTTTCTCCCCTGAATGTCACGGAAATTATATTCACACCCCAAATAAATATTTTAACCAACGGCTTCTGATATCAGCATGAACTGGGTTTGAACTCGTGCAACACAAAGGATGTTTAAAGGATAAAGGATGTTTTACTTCAATCAAGCGTGATACATATCTGATAAGCCTGATAGATTGATGTTTCTAATGCCGAAAAATAATACTCAGGCCGTAATGACGCTTGCCCTCGGTAGGCTCAATATACTTTATTAAAACTTAAAACATATCGCACCGTTGTAGCTCAAAGTTTCTGCGCTATTTTACGTCCCATGTAAATGAATTCTAACGAAGCTTCAGCAATATCCGTCATCATTTCAAGAAAAGAACTTGTAGCAGTGACATTTGAAACTCAATTCAACGTTCACCCGGCAGCCAACGGTATAATGAATCATTTCAAGACGATTGGATGATAATAGGGCACGAAGCTCTCTGCATCACCGCAGCCCTGATGATAAATTGGCTACAGATTGATCGAGACAGTCATTCAATAGTCGCGAGACCGGGATGCATATATCAAATAAGCAAAAGAGGATGTTCAATCATGCGATAGGAGTGATTTGCGGCCCTAACACGAATGTGAAAGAAATATTGGCAGTTTTATTAACCACTATTTTGCTCCCTACTGACATACGGCGTCTCTCATCAGCGACGAGGAAATGATGTTGAAGGAGACCATTGAAAATGGACATCGAAATTCAGAAAATATGAGCCCCTTTGATTATAATTTCTGTGTTTTATTACAGTGTTATACATAGGAGGATGAGAGAGCATGAAAAATTGTCCTGAACTATGTTATTCTTTCAATTTATAAGCGAAAATTTGATATCGAAGTATCTGTTCATTTTCTATCTCAAAAACAATCATAGATACTTCGAAATCTTATTCTTTCTCATCAGGTTCTAATGATATGAAACAAAGTTTTGAGACATGAACGGCTTGACAATTTCTATGACTAGAATTGAAAATGAAAATCAGGCGAAAGAAAATAATAAAGCACCACAATTTCTACTCCGAGAATCGGAAATGAAAATCAGGCAAAAAAGAACAATGAAGCACCATTCTGTTACTGCCCATTTTGAAATGCTTGTTGCATTTTGAATTTGAACGGCATCAGAAGTGAACCATACGCCACGCACCTCACCTACATACTCAAATCGAGAGGTGGATGGGGGTGCAAACGAGCCTGATCAATCACGATGTGACGCCGGCAAAAGTCATTGAAAACGAAAATTCGTTGTGAGCTCGGTTTCATTTTTATCAATGATCCCTCAGAAATTTTCTGTTTCGTTTGAAAATGAAAAGTTGCTGTAAGCTGTGCTCCATTTTCATTATAAATTTAAAAAAAAATTCTGTTCAGTTAGAAAATGATTTTTTTCCAGTTCTGTTTCATTTCCATTTACGATCCCCCCAAAAATTTTCGGTTCCCTGAAGCTATTCGTAGATGGAATAAAACACAAAGTAATTAGAAAACACAAGCTTAAAACCACTGCAGGAAAAATCATTTATAGAAAATGAGTGATACTTTAAATGACGAAATCAACTTTTTCTAGCCTGCCCCAACGTTCGTGCAGAAAAGCAAACACTTCCGGGAATCGCAAAGAAAATTCAAGAAACTTTTTAAAAATTCCGCGATTAAAAACGACGTCCCGAGCAGAACCTCAAAGGTATTCGAAATAATATAAAATGTCAAAGAAATACGGTGCATTTGTGATGTGCTTCAAAACTATTAAAGTTCGGAGTTTATAAAATCAAGTGCATTTCTGATGTGCGTTAAAATAATCGTAAATATTTGAACGTAAATAAATGGCAAGTTCAATTTAAATGCAAAATATTCGCAAAATACTGGTTAACATTAAGCAAAACGTTGCCTATTTGTTTTGTAAATTTAAGTTAAAGGAGAAATGCCGTAAGAATAGTGCTCGCGACACGTAATACTCTACACCTCAAGAACAAATTAATGAAAACTGAACTTTAGAACACTCAAACCCAGAAAAAATCAATACAACACAAAATGAATATTCAGCAAGAACCAAAAATTTAATTTATTTTAATTAAATATACAGAAGAAATGAGTCCCAAGGAACAAAAATTAAGTTAAAAATTGGGAATAAATCAAATTAACCCTAAACATAATGAGCGCTGAGAGGAAAATTCAACAATGAACATCGCATGGAAAAAGTTTTCACATCAGCGAAATGTGAACCCTTTCTAATTACTTTCTAATTATTAGAAAGTAACCAAAACAGCAAATGAGTCAACACAGAAGTGAAAAGTGAACAAAATTGGGAACATATGAACACAACAGTAAGAAGTGAACACAAGTGTGAACAAATTCTCACTGTGAACAAATTATGAATTAGTGAACTCAACTGTAACCAAGTGAAACAACATTGAACTAGTGAACAACGCATAAAAAAACATCCAAATGCAGCTCTGAGACCTCAGCTTGATTGTGAGTTAGAGAGAAGCGCAAGCAAGCAAGCACGAGATCTTGCAACACTTCATCAACAGTGTGAGACCATCTGCTGCAGCCTAGTCAAGATTTCTATGATAGCCCTTTATTCTACCACACTATTTAAGCCTGTTCTTGCCTTCTGTTTTGGCATTCTAGCTTTCTATTGTAGCACAATATTTTAGCTTATTATATTAGCTTATTCTCGTTTTCTGTTCCGGTATTCTAGCTTTCTACGTTAGCTTTCTACTCTAACCTTTTTTTTAGCCTATTCTTGATTTCTGTTACGGTACTCCAGCCTTCTATTTTTGCTTTCTGTTCCAGGCTCCTATTTCAGCCTATACTTGCCTTCCGCTTTTTCATCCTAATTCTCCTTCCATCTTCAGTTTTCTATTCTAGCCTTCTGATTCAGCCTATTCATCTTCAGTCAATTCTTGCTCTATATTCCTGCCTAGTATTCTCGCCCCTTTTTTCATCTTATTTCAACACATCCTAGTAGAGTCTTACAAGTTCCTCTTTTGTGCTTTTATTCTAGCCTACCATTTTAATCTTCTATTTTAGCAATCTGTCCTAGTTTTTCACGCCAGACTTCTCCTAATCTTTTATTCCAGACCTTTTTTTAATTTTCTAAATGTGCTGTTTTTTACAAACCTTCTACTGTTTTCTTTCTCAGACTACATGCCACTCTTACATTATGGCTTCAATATTCCAGCCTTCACTTTCAGTTTTATATTCCAACATTGCTATTCCAGGATTTTTTGGGCAGTTCTGTTTTTGGGGCAACTTTGTTACTCCGTACGAAACAATCGACTTACTTTCCTGAATTTGTTTATGGGAGAAGTTAAATTTACTCGCTCACTTAAGAACTTGCTACCGATGGAACACCTTTTATAGAAAATTTATAGAGTATTGAAGTTACTAATGGATTTGAATAAAGTGCATAATTTTCCAACTATTCCTTTGGACTAGTCATCAGACACTTTAAAGTGCTGAAAGTCGCCGCATTTTCGAATCTTTTTCAAGGAATGAAAATAATTCCTCTACTACTCATGGACAAAATTACCTTTGCTGGTTCCCTGTAATTTGTTTGATTATGAAGTCATTAGCACAGTATTGTCATCGTTGATACCAATGCAAATATTAAAGTCGGCTGCCTTTGAACTTTTGCAAAGGCCTAACTCAATTTGCAACCAAAGATAAATCTTAGATTTACAGAAGTTCAGTTAACTTGACAACATATTCCCATTTTTTTGCTGTCGAAACCTTAACACTGATCTCTAGTGTCTGATGTGTAGCCAGAAAGCTTCAACTGGAAATGATTCACTATTCATACAATACGACTTTCACGTGTTATGCCGCAGAACTTCAGAAAATTTTTAAATCATTACTTTATTTCTCTGTTTCTCAAATAATTTTGCTTGGATACCAAAACGGTAGAACTCTGATAAATTAACAAAGAGAAAATTTCTCTTTTTCATGAGTATCTTTGGATAGCAATACAGAAAACTTCCGGAAATATTTCAAATAATTTTTAATGCGACAGAATATTCACAAAATAACTAATTAACACTTAGTTTCTCTTCTCTTAAGTTTCTTTCGACATCCTCGAGTTACGGTAACTTACATTACCTTCCTGAATATGAAGTCTGCTTTCAAGACAGACAAGTAACACAAACATGGCATATCATATTCCTAGAGGCCATCACAGTTCCCTCACACCGCCCCACCCGCCAAACTCTCTCCCTCGACGCGGGGCATGTTTGAACTCGAGATGGAAGTTGCAAAAAGCGCATCTCACATTGCAAGAAACAAGGAGACGTGTACGCTGGTAAAACGAGTTGCTCCTTTGAGATCACGCCTAATCTTTAAGCTTCTCGTGCAGCAAGATATATCCCATTAAACGGATGAAAGCTCTCGCGTATCGCTGGCTCCTGAGCTCCACGTAATCAATCACTGTCGCAGGCATCTTGTTTAGGAGCCAATTACCGTTTGCACTATCGAAATTTATGGAAATACTAAAGGCCCTGATATATGGGCTCTCTCTTGGCAGCTCCAGCTCCTACTACTACTAGAAAATTGTAATTCAACTTCATTTGACGTTCTACAAAACGACCAAGCTAGAGTTCTTTGAAACTCAAGGGTGTTCACGATAATAATGAGCTAGAAATAAATTTGCTTTTTTCAAAGATTTTCTTTAAGCCGGAAGATTATCAACATAAGCTTTTATCTAAACTCACGCTCGAACCTAATCTAAATACTTCATAACACAATCTGAGAGACAAAGAGCAACATTTTGTTAGTTCTTGCACTCGTTACCTTTAACATTCTCTCTCTTTTGACTCCCGGCTCAGCGAACATGCTTTAAGCGCTGTAAAATCGCGTTATTTTGGCCGTAAAATGCAAGCATAGCACATTGTTGGTGTTGGGGTCGCTACTTCCATTACGACCTCAGTATAAACCTCCTACCTAATCGCTACGCTCCTTTTATGGGCGGCCCAGCAAAGGCCTTCACGGTGCGAGGGCCAGAACTCATCAGAAGGCGTCGCTGCTAAACTGCGCATGAAAAGCGCACTTGACCGTCTTTTATATTAATTGGCGCATTGAATTCGATCCACGCTGCTGGCCGTGCAAGTCGACGACCTCAGCCTCAAAATCGGGCCTGCTTGTGCCGCGTGGACCTATTTGGAGGAGTTATGTGTGTTGGTTCGGTGGTGTAGGACCATTTTGAACAGGCGAGAAACTGGAGAAATACCGATAATTGTTTCGATTTCAAAAATGTTTTTTTCGTTGATGAAAGAAAATGAGAATTCAATTTAAGTATGCCTTCGCTTGATCTACTTTAATTCTTCGTTTTGATTTCGAAAGTGTTTTTTTTTGTTAATGAGAGAATATAAGCTTTCCGTATAGGTGGATTTTTTATTGCAGTACATATTTAAATTTTCTTGGCACTATACTGTATTGCATATTTCTCTTGAAAGATTGCTGAACTTATTTTTGAATTAGAGAGAAGCTGGTAAACGACGGTGGTTGCACATTTACTGTGGAAAAAACAAAACCCAATCACCTTCGCTGATGAGCTGCTGATGGTGTGTTTCATGCAAGTTATGGTTCGTCAAAAATCCTACCACGATAAACACCACGAGAATGTTAAAATAATCGCAGTAGTAAAATGAGTACAAACACGAAATATACATCAACAAACCTATAATTTCTGTGCACAAAATCAGCTCACAAAATCATTAAGCATTAAAAATCCTGACATGACTCGCTACAATGAAAGTGAAAATAAAAACAACGAAAATTTGGACGTTCCCTTTACACAATGAACACTTGTGCCACTCCCTCAACTCTGCGGTGACACATTCTCCCGTGCGGACGGGATAAACTAACAAGATTATGAAGCTCCTTATCGTCTCGTAACTTCGAGCCGGCGAATGCAAGTTAGAACTGTTGGTGGCAGAATGCAATTTCAAGAGCATTTTTTGCGGAACTCTGAAGTAAGTTCTGAAGTAATATTACCAGGTGCCCCTTAGACTCAAGTCTTCGGCACCCCATTCCATCTTTTATGGAAAGAGCGGGCGCCTCGGTTCTCTTCTAATTACTGGAGAGTTATTAGGCCGCGCTAATTACGGATGGCCTCCGGTGAGTCTTGATATTCTCTCTTCGGGACTTGCCTTCTGCAGCGAAGATTTGGTCTCACCTAAAGAACGCCTCCGAAATCCGAGAACGCGTGCTGTGCCTCTTTTGAATAAATGAGAATCTTGGAGCTGAACATTCATCGAGGGATTACGTAATGAACCACGCCAGAAAATTAACTCAGTAAAATTTCGATTTCCGTTTCCTTGAGATATATGCAGCTATTTGTGCTGTGTTCGTCCAAGCTTCTTTCGAGGAAATAGTTAATTCCCACAACAATTACGGATGCCACGAAAGTTGGATACCTGTGCACTACATTCATTAATCACCAGAAAAGAACAATATGGACTTTTTGTTCATGGGCTATAGTGTTCTGCTTTGCAAGTTAGAAAGATATGTTTAAAAAAGTTGTTCCAATGCTCAAGAAAAATTTAGACAGAGAAACATTTCATCGGGTTGTGCCATGTGCTCATCCACTATTGATCATGTGCGTTAAATGACAAAAATTGCCTGTCTAATTAATGAACTGTTAAATACTTTATGGAAATTCAACGAATTAAACCACATCAAATAATAAAATTTTTAACTCGTGGTACCGAAAAACAACGAGAAAATAAGAAATATAAAATGAAATTTTTGAAATTTGGTACCGGTAATAAACATTGAGAAAATATGAGACGTTCGTGCGGTGGGTAAAAGATTGTTCCCGCCGGAAATTTTTGCCTCGTTGACTTAATTCCTCACTATTGCCTATAAAATCCCAGTTTATTTTCCACGTACTGAAGCGTTACTTATTGTTTAACACGTTTCCTGCGATAGGTTAAGCTGAAATTCAATATTTATTTCAAATTTAAAATCAATTGTAGTTAGCAATGGTGAAAATAGCGAACATTAACTGGAGCGTGCCTTCATTTAGCTTTCATTAAGCATTTATAAAAATTGAGTTAGTGAATGTAAATCGGTGCACAGCGTATGAAAATACCCTCAGTGACCACCAGTGGTCCCTTCGTAGGAAACGTGTTAATGTGTGGAAGAAAACACACAAATTTAAAGCTTATTCAAAATATAGTGGCCCCACAGAGATGAATGAATTTTTAATTTAAAGGAATGATATTTTTTATCTTCGAAATAAATTTTTTACTCTTATTTTTTTAATTGAGCTTCATTGTCTTGCTTTTTAGTGCTTTAGTGTGCTAGTAATCTTGTACGCCTCAATATATATTACAAAGCATGGGTTTCAACCTAACCTTTGGAAAAATGTCTCTAATTTTATCCACTTCATCGTGACTAATTGTTTAATTTTCTAATTGATTGAATTTTTTCCAAATTTTGCATACATCACCGAAGGTATGCAATCCCATTCTACCGTCACTGGAAGTATCATTTAACTTCCACAATTTAAATGTGACGAACATTTATTTTCATTACAAACACAAAACATCAGTAGCAGCAACATTTATTCCCTTCGAATAAGACAATTTAAACAATTTAAACAATTTATTTACCACAGGTGATACAGAGGTAGAATGTTTCTTAAGGCTAATACAATGGTCAAACTAGAGTATAGCTACCTGTGGGCCCGAATAAGTTCAGCGACTTCTAGGGCATCCTACCATCACATTATTCTAAGGTATACAATATCTTAAGCCTAATTTACTTAACCTAGTTTCGCAATAGACTGATCAATGAGATAAATGATTTGATATTTGATGCTGTATTTTACAATGTAGGTCAAATCGGTTATATGTAACAATATATTCGATAAAACGATTAAGAGCAGACTGAAGATCGGTATGTTACCTATGGCAAATCA
>JACJUY010000467.1:24564-41136 GCA_014220935.1 Platorchestia sp. MABIK | reverse complement strand
GTACGGGTTACAATTGGGCAACACTGATTGTATGCGACCATTATGGTTTCAGTCAACTTTACTACTGCTTCATCAATGCTCGCTGCATTATTGTGTTGAGAGATTTGCAGTTTTGTTATTGATTCTTCTAGAACGGTGCGCATTTCTTCTAAATTCGATTCGTTTACTTTGCGATATGAGTAGGTTTCAGCCCGTGGCTTGGTGCAAGCAATATAGACACTTTTCTTAACAAGAAAGACTGGAAAATGATCTGATAAGTCAGAAATAATGATTCCAGAAAGAAAATCACTTGGGTCTGTCATAAAGATATTGTCAAGCAGCGTTGCAGATTCCGAGGTTATTCGTGTAGGCTTTGTGATGATCGGAAGAAAAGATTGAGACTGAAAGGCTGTTAGGAAATTAGAGATTGGCTCACAGCTTTCATGTTTCAGTAGATCATAATTGAAGTCACCGCATATTATTATGACACACAAAACTCAATCTAAGAAACAGCTAGTGATTTTGCCTGTTTCAAAAGATGCTTTAACACTTCGAATTTAGCGCGCGCTCGCACTTATTAAGGCCCGCAGCTCTCAATACGGTGGTGTTTGCGAGGCAACTTCTTCAGAAAGTCGCTTGGGTGTGGGAGCCAGAGACAAAAAGTGGCAGCAATCCACCGAGAGGGCGCACGCCGACTCTCTATGGGGCTTATATCATGCATATTTATTCAAAGTGCCAGCGCAGAGCCTTCGAAGTGCGATGTTCTCGAGTCGTGTTGCGAGACAGAATACGGCAACGCCTGAGACAGAAAAATCTTCCTTTCAATTACTGCTCAGAGTGTAGAGGTGAATTGTTTGAAATATGAGCGCAAAAATTGAGAATGTCATGCCGAAAATACAAAATGAAAACGTGAACATGGAGGAATGTCGGACGTATCGTTCACATCCTTTCCTTGAACCAGAACACTGTCCAACCAATAATTTCCGGTGAAATTCTCTGAACGAACAGAAATAGTTATAAGCTTCAACCTCTCACAGCGGTAAGAGTTGCAAATGCACACACTCTGCTGGCCGTACAAGACGAGTGCCAGAAATACTGCAAAAGTTTGTAAATAGTTTATACAACATCATACATTTTCATCCAGAAATGTTTCAAACGTGTGCAGTTGCCGAATTGCTATCACCTGTCTCGTTAGATACTGAAAATGAAAAAACCTCTGAAATTAACGCATGGAACTCCCATTCAGAGATGAAAATGCTTCAAAATAGTTATTAGCACTTATCACAGTCAGACAGAGATGTTCCAAGTGTCTACAGACAGCTACTAGTTCATAACTATTTCGCTAGAGATGTGACAAATATATGCATAGAGTTACCTGTACGAATCACTTCCTCCCAGAAATGTCTCAAGCGTTGGCAGACACAAGTAACAACCAGCAACTGTGATAATGATCTAAGACAATAAAAACCTAAAAAACAGGCACTCTTCATCCCGAGCATATGATCTGTCATGCATGCGCCAGCCCCCTTCGACAAGGCATGGATTCAAAATATCGATTTGAATGAATTTGTTTATGATGAACCACATACGTTAATAATAAGCCCCATGTCCTGATCATTCTTTGCTTCTTTCTCACGTTCATTAAGTCGATGTTTAAAATATTTGTAGAAGTTGATGATAATTTAAAACCTCATCGAATGACGTAGAAGCAATGGTATTTTATCAGAAGTTTCAACCGGAAATACGAGAGATGCTTTTTTAGAAAAAGAAAAATGAATGGAAATTATATATACTAAAGAATGAGTGGGCATGAAGAAGTATTTTCAACAAGAAAACATTGCTCGTGTTGAACGTGCAATTAATTTTACAAAGAGACTATGAAATGAAGAATCAAAGAATAATTGGAGTAAAAGTCCGGCATTTGAAATCATTTGAAGTCAGAATTTAATCGTATGACAACTGAGCGGCTTTTTTTCGACCAATGTTGTTCAGCGTCGTATTATAATGAAGTGTTCAAAAAATTAAACCCCTAGTCACGTTTTAAGTAAAAAATCGTTAGAAAATGGGCAAATTTTTAATTTCTGAAAGAAAGATAGTTCTGTACATAAATCTCATAACATATGTTTTACATCCTTCAAATTCTCTGATAATGTCAGACATTCCGTGTATTCACAGGCTAGTCTGAGAAAGGGAAACATTTCTGTGAAATAGTTTTGACTACTCTCAATGTCATGGTCGACTCTGCCCATGACTCGCATAAGTGTGTCATAATACCTTGATTAATGTTGTATAATGACGATACACTTTCGTGTGTCGGTTTTGAGATTAAATCTGTCTCAGAGTAAGAGTCTCTTGGAAATTTGAAAATTCAATCAAAATCTTATCTTCATTCCTTTCTGGATCCCTAAGTTCGCACAATTCCCTTAATTTTAATCCAAATATAACCGCGTTATTTTGTAATCAATTGGCAATCAAACTTAGAAAAGGAAACAGGGGCGTAAAGACTTGCAAAAGTTCAAAGAACTTAATTGCCGTTTCTTATAATTTATAGTTTGACTAACAATTTCTGCGACAAACAGTACACTTATAATTTCGTATAACCACCGATGTTGGTATAGAACCGTGAAATTTTAATTTTTACCTCGCGACTGGGATTTCAATTGTCATCTAACCTAATAATACCCGTTGTGTGTTTATTTAAATATTTATTTATATGTCTGTTTGGTTTCCGCTTCTTGAGAAACATAGGATGTCTGGGTTTGCGGTATCATGGATACCGAATTCCTCAGCATAACATGAAAATATAGCCTTTGCATGCATTGATATGTTTGGCATTTCATCAGGATATGTTCGTTTAGGATGGGTTTGGTTAGATTAGGATAAGATAGGCAAGCATAGGTTTGGTAATATGGATAGAATTTTTATACAGGTCCACCTAGGAAATTCCACGGCGTCGAGAAATTTCTTCGGGTACTGCTACTACCTAACAACACCCATGATTTATTGGTTTTGAGTCCGCTTTATCCATTTCTCTGTCCCGCTCATCAAGATAGCCATAATGACCGTATCAGTGATACGAGTTTCACCATTGCGCAAGTACAATAATATTTTTTATCACGGGTACTGTTAGGATAGAAATTTTTGTTAGTCATCCACGTCTGGAAAGTTTGTTCAATAAAAGTATTGAATTCCGTCATTTTTGGCGGGCCATGCACACTAGTTGAATTATAAACCCGATCTTCGAATGACCACCTTGAAGAGAAAGCCTGAAAACGAGGCACGATGTTCGATGTACAAGTTATGCGATAAATAATTAATTAGCAACATTTTAATGCAATCATTTTTATTAAGAGGACGCACACCTTCTCCAATGAAATCGTATTCTTCATCGCTAATTAGTGAGCCCGTACTTCCGAAGTTCTTTATCTGCCCCGCCAGGCAGATTAAATGCTCAGTTGGAACTGAAAGCGGCGCACACAAAGCGCACGCAAGCTCTCAAATGAAGTTAACACTCTCTCGTCACCGTGATCTCCATCACATCAAAAGAGCAGCTCGATCACGAGTTCATTTAGTCATTAATGAGAGAGAAAAGACTTCAACAGAAACGTTTTGTCTTCGACTGACGAAATATGTCATAGTCTCATCAAAGAAAAAAGTACCTCGGCTGACGGAATATTTCATAGCCCTATCATGGGAAAGTTTCATTTTATGTACGATATTTTGAAAAGAAAAGAGTTATCTTAATTTCCAATTGCTACATTTACTAAATATCCCCTGCTCCTATTCCCGCGATTTGCGTGAGATCGTATAATAAATTTCCTTAGAGCCGTCCCCTGTTCTCTGCATTCGTCGTCAAATGAACCTTCAAAATTAGCCAGAAATCAATGAGAGTCGAGCCAAAAAGCGTCGAGCCCAGCTGCAGAAGAAGAGCAAAATATAATTTGGCACCTGGAGGCAGGCAACAGGCCGCTTCATTACTGTCCTCGTTTTTTGACCCGTTTGTAACGGAGGTAGCTATTACGTGACGATATTTTTATAGCTACAGCAAAAAGCCACAACAATTCATGAGGAGAAAAGCGCAAATTCGATCAAAGTTAATGAGCTACGAACGTTCACCGAGATAGCATACTATAGTGGCAACAGTTTTTCTGCCTAGGAAATTACCTCAAGACTTATGGCGAAGTTTATTCGTTGTATGCCGTAAAAATGGATAAATAAAAACGAAATTCTAATTTTGAAAATTTTCTCAGAGGGCTTTGTGAACTTCTGATTACTCAGAAGCCTTTAAATCTAGAACGTTTTTTTTCTGTTGAAGAAACTTGAGTGAGAGCGAGGAGGCGAAGAGAGAGAAAGAGAGTGTTGAATGACTAAACTTACGTGTATAGACGGTACAACTCGGATATTTTCGTCCAATGAAAATTGCAAATGCGTGCGGTGTCACGATATTCATGTACAAAACAGGAATAGAATAATTTTGGGAAACAAAATTACATCCTCGACAACGATTTACAACCTTAAGTATTAAGATTGCGTTCAAATTGGACACAGTTTTGGAATGAAAGCAAACTTGTGGGTCATTGCTCTAATTCCATGAATCTCACTTGATGATGTTTTGAATTTAATTTCGATATTCAGAATAATGGAACGCGTGTTTCATTTAGTTTCATGAACGAGAACTTATGCCACTGAATATTCAATATGCTGTAAAAATTAAACACTGTTTGTAAATCATTACAAGTTTGCATGTCATTTTTATAGTTTTGATAGGTTGCGTCAGCAGGCCAGACTTGTCCAAAATCTTTTGGCTTTAAATGAGAATTACGTTTACGAAGAATAAAAACTTGTTAAGTGAGTTTCGGGATAGATCAAAGAGGATTCGTCATCACCTTCAATCGCTTTAGTTTGCTACTTTTTGTATTAAAAAGTGTGCCAGTTACTTAATGGAGAAGAGTACCAGTTGATGGTGAAACTTGCTTTGTGAAAAATGTCATATGGGTCACTTCATTGTTTCTCGAGTGGTTAAAAAAATTCATGATAAAATGCCTGGAAAGAATTGCGCTAAAACCGATCAAACATGAACGAATTAAATTTTTGGCAATCATTTACCAGTGTTTGTTTACAATTCAAATGTTTTCATTTCAAGACAATCTATCATCTCAAGAAAAAAAGCCATGATGAATTTCAATATTTACTGTGAAAATGAAACTAAAAATTATCATCTTAGGAAGACCTATCACCTGAAGCTTAAAACAGCAAAAAGAAGTCCAACAGCAGCAGAAATAGAGAAAAATACATCAAAAATCATAGGGAAAACAATGCTCACTTTTTGCACTCCATCTATGAGAAACAGAAAAATCCACCAAATAACAAAACCATTGTGGTTCATTTTCCCGACACTGACACACGACTTCCCAGGTTTAAAAAAAAACGAGCCTTTGAGGGCAAAATACGAGTGAATGAAGCTGAAAATAGGTATCAGGTATTAGACCAGAAATGAATAGTCCTGAATCGCCCTAATGAAGGCACGTGTGAGAGCATAATCAGGGCACAAAGCCTGGATTATAAGGCGGTCGGCTCAGGCGCGCATCACTGCCGGCCCACGGACGACTCTGCGCCGGCCCTCGGTCGAGACAGCGCCTGCGCACCGTCAATTTGCCGCCACTGGCGTCAACTGGATGCAGGCCATGCAAATGAGACAGTATCAACATCCACAAGCAGAATTAAATCTACATGCTTTGTATAGCGCGAAAATTATTCGCCCGAGTTACAGGGAAGCATTAATATTCGATTTCAAAATTAGGGGTGTTCGGAGTATTTTTGCAGTGATATTCGGGTAAACAAACATCTAATTAGGGAAATTGATTCGTATTTCGCTTAAAGTATGAGTCAGTTTTGTTCGTCTAATTTATTAGCGTTACTCTAAATATGATACATACCGACATACGTGCTTTTTATCAATGACCACACACTTGTGATTCTGATGCTTATAATTACTGAAACTCATAATTTTTGCGTACCATTCGTACGTCCTGAAGCTACCGGTAATTTAATTAACTGAGGAGAATCAGACTAGCACAAGAAAAAGCCTAACACGCATCGTAAATAATTCGCATTTCTTCGAAGTTGAACTAAGCCATAACACGTTAACCGCCGTGTGAGCCACCGGTGGTACTGTCACAAAACGAGGGTGCGGCTGGCGCTTCTCCTATTGGCTCGCCCTTACGCGTCACCTCTCTATGCTTACGTGTCCCTCGCTTTCATCTAGTATTACTACACACAGCCCTCTCAAAAACTTTTTAGAACCCCAAAATTAATTAATTAATTAAATTATTATTACATCAATGATACTTATTTCAATCCAAATGATCCCTTACAAGTTGGGAAGAAAGATTTTCTGTGATCTGAATTGCGTACGGCAATATTCTCGAGGAAAAAGGCAGTTTGTTTTATGATTAAAAAATGCGCAAAGCAATGTGTAAAATGCTCGAACTAGAGGGAATGAGTCACTTAACTGTTGTTTTTCAGAGTAAAACTTGATAAACGTCAAGTGCAGTCACACCCAACGAAAACTCGTTCTCTTATCACCTGAGAGTCATAAATTTCCTTAAAGAATAGATCCTTATCAAATATTTGCCGAAAACACATAGCAGAACGCGCTAGCCATCTTTCAACAAGTGACAGAATACAGTACTTGCTGGCGTGTAGGTAAAGAAGATCATCTTGGTGCGCATAAAAACGTTATTTGCTCGGTAATTTTTTTAAGTGAATGTTTTAGCTCTTGATTGACTTTTCAATTGATAATGTGTTCCAAACGTAAATTTAATATCTACTGATGTGATTAATAAATGCATTGTTAATTGGCATAATTTCGTGAGGTGCATGGAACAGATGTATGTAATTACCACAGCGTGCTTATCGATTTTCTTTAATTAATTTCTGTTGTCCACATCTCACTCATGTTAGGAGTTCTCATTGGCATCGCTCACTGCATTCTAAGTTTTCTGTTAATGCTGAGCAGCAGCGTGTAACAATCAATGAATTCTAATTCTTTTGCTACGTTAGGTCATAAGATATTAGGTTAAAGCAAGTGATAAAACGAGAGAATTTACGACTAAACATCAGATATCAAATAGCTCAGTTCAATGTCACCTCAATACGGCAACAGCCTAAAATTCGGCAAATGTTACACCATTTTGATCTCGTGCTCGATTTCCCGATGCGGATTTTGGTGCAAGCCTGCGTCGTACGCAAAATGTGACAAAACAAACACGTCCGGCAAATTTACCTCGTTGCATTTCCCGGTGGCCTCGGCGCTTGCATTTCATAAAATTGCAAGTTTTCCGCTGCTGAATAATTAAAAGCGTCAAAGTTCAGCTGGCGAGCACGCCTGTAGGTATGGATAATTTTAGCGTGACTCACTGGGTAGATGAGCAGCTTGGCGCTGCTGCCTGCTTTCAGAGACTCAAAGGTTTTGAGGGCGATTCGAGCAGCAACAAAGCCACATTCATGGCTCAAAAACTCTCCTTGGATCAACATAATTGCGACGGCGTTCCTGTGTCTGTTGACTATAGAGCCACGCTGGGCTTAAGTCAAGCATTGACTTCCATTAAAATGTTCGAGTCTATTGTTTCCGGCGGCTTAATGAGTTTCTGATGGTGGAGAATACAAGGCTGCTTCTCGTTTCTTATCGATGACGCTTGGTTCTACAACCTGCGCCTCCGCAGCACAAAAAGCTTAATTGCTGGTTTCGAGTCTCCTTGGAATACGATGTTGTACTCGTGCTCCAATGCAAAAAACGAGCAATTCTGACCTGAATATTCTGGGAGCGACGCACCCGATGCAAGGCGTAAGATGAGGCTAAAGGGGACAGTCTCACACAAACACAGCATTTCCGACACTGAAATGAGGCATCTCAAAAGCCTCTCCGACGCTCCAATATGGAACTCGACTGCAAGGAAGTATGCAGAACATTCGCGTTAGACAAGTACGGTGGGGCTCGTCCTTTCCTCCTTATTTACTGCGGTTCCGTTTTTCATTTCGCTGTACAGTAGGTCCATATTTTGTACTTCTTTACGCTGTGTGAGCGATTAAATCATTTCAAACTGAAATCAATTCGTTTTATTGATATCAATTCGGTGTACAACTCCAGGGAGAACAAGCCTCATGTTAAGATTAGTGTTAACCCGAAGCCTCATTGAAACTGAACGTCACAACCTGTTTTTAGGATTCAAAACCTTGCATTAATTCGGGAAAATACTGTGGCTCTAATAACTGTACCTGTAATTACTTCAAAGAGCTTGAAAGACCATTGTAAACTTAAAGGAAATGTGCCACGATTTTAACTGTATCAGAGACTCCTGTTAGCTTTCAAGAAAGTACTTCCCTTGAAACCGAGCGTAAGATAATTAGAGAGTCAAACGATCCCGGAAAAACTCCTTCATGGTTCAAAGTGATCGTTAGTAGCTAATTTGATCAAAAGTTAAAACAACGCTTCGAAATGAGTTCTGTAGGAGATTAGCGAACAAAAGATCCAGCAGACAATCGCACCAGCAGTTGGTCTCCTAATTAGGACCTTCGATGGATCCTAAGGCCTCAAAGACGCTCACAGAGAAGCGCTCCGCCATATTTGAGGGCTGAGGTTCATTTAAATATTGCTGGAGCGGCGCCTACGGCAGAAATAAACAGAGCGCTTAACCCCAAGCCTAAGTTACCGGTAAATTGCAAGTTCAATTCAGTATTTTTTATTTAACTTCAATGATGTTGAGGGCTGAGGTTCATTTAAATATTGTTACGGCAGAAATAAACAGAGCGTTTAACCCCAGCCTAAGTAATCGTTACATTGCAATTTCACTAATTTCAGTGCTAAGCCAATTCAGTAATTTTTATTTTGAACAAATAGAGAGTAATTTCATCATCTGATTGATTTACAAGAAGACGTTTCGTTTCGCGTGTTCCACTACTGTAGCTTTTGTGGTTGAAGTTATTGGCAAGTTCTCCTCGATATTATGACTTACGTTCTATAAAAGAATATGTTCCATAGGATGGGCATGTAGAATACACGTTAAGAAAAAATAAATTAAACACACATCTTGATTCAGAGACAGAGTAGTATTTTCTAGTTTTAGTAACATACTCTGTTCTTTGCAAACCTTCGCGTGGAAATGAGAAACGCAAATCATATTCATCGAGTAGGATAGACGTTAATATTTTTCGAAATGATTCGCACAAAATATAAACGCCACCACCTCGCACAAATAAGTCCCAGTGCACGTCTTCTTTACAACATTTGAGAACGATGAATACGTAGATCTTTCAGCAACCAAATTGGCTTCGTACATCATGCAGGAGTAATGTATCTTTCTCTAGGGATGCATTACATCTCCGACGACAATTCCTCCATCGGCCGGTCGCTGCTGTGGCTGATATCTATTGAGAGCATTGCAGACACTCGCCTTTACGAACAGCCTCTATTGATCTCAGTGACTTATTAGGCTACATTGATCTGACCACTTGATTGCTGCAGTAATGGTTGCAATCTCAGACAAATAACACACTCTCCTGCTCTCCTCTACCAAATTTTTCTTCTTAAACTAACTACTCTAACGATGCCTCAACGACGTGTTCCAAGGTATTAGTTTGGTGTAATTTTCTCAAATGTATCTGGATCACCTGGATTCTACGGTATTNNAGCATTTGGACCCCCATATTAACGTATTATGTCGGTGAAAATGTCCTAATAGCATCTGGATCACCTATGCTAAAGTGCAATATAGTAAAGTATACGAAAGTATTATGTTGGTAAAATTGTTTTAGTGGAATCTATACTACCTGTACCAGGGTACCATGTCGACAAAATTGTTTTGATGACCTTTAGACCATCTATACCAAAAAACTATGTTGGGGAAATTATCCTAACGACATCTGGATTATAAATTCTAAGGTATTACACGGGTGAAATTATTTTATTGACATCTGGATCACCTTCACCGAGGAATTACCCATTCCAAGGGATTAAAAGCAATTATTATAGGGTGAAACGGTGTCTCTAGCGCGTGTATCAAGATATTATCTCGGTAAAAACACTCAAATACACCCAAATCCTATATGTAAAAATAATATATCATTGATATTATTTTCGGAGCTATTAAACATATAAATATAAAACACAAATACTTAGTTAGCATACGCCGACTTGTTCCTCATTTAGTTAAAAATGATCTAATGATGTTTACATATCAAATGCCAAGGTTAAATTTTGGCGAAATTATTTGAATGGTGTTTACATCTCGTGCATCAAGTTACTATTTACTAGCTACTATTTATCAGCTTTTTCTCCGCAGGAAAACCCATCAAACTTGCATATTTCAATTAAAAAGCATGCCTCAACTTATTAAAGATATTGGACAGGAAATTTTCTCGTCGCTTTGGCAAGGAAATTCTAAGAATTTAAAAATTCCTGACGAAGAATTTAAGTTTTTGATTTGAGGATATGCTTACTAAGAATGAATTTGTTAATATTCAGCGGTGCAAACTAAATGAAAGATTGTTTTGCAAAATAAACAGCTTAAGTTTGAAATTGCTCAACAGAACTAATTAATTTCACGAAAAACAAATATGTGAAATGGAAACTTTTGAAACTACAAAACTAAACTTAGAAGAAAACTTTTTTCTTGCGTGCTGACCGACTCTAACATAGGATTCAGTGAATGAGTTAAATAATTTTGCAGGACAACGCAGTTGTGGTGAAATAAATTTGCCCCAACGGAAGATGTGCCTGGCTCTGAGTGCTTGGCTCTCACTCTAACTCCATACAAGATCTTTAAATCTTTGTTTGCATATATCATGGATTTACAACCCTTATGGATTAGGTCACTTTAGGATGTATCTGAGAACATGAATTTAAAACGAACGTTCCTAGAATGATACTCTCTACGCAGCAAGAAGAAAATTCTCATTTTCAACCGACATATGTCTAATTAGCCTCTGAAGAAAACATCAAAGATCTTTTCCCAGAAACGATTGTTTTTACTTTTTTGGAATTTTCGCTAAATCAAAATGTTAGGCTTCTGAAATTCAAATATTAGTGCTAGCTGTAAACACATGATGGCAATGAAAATGCAACTTAGTAAATTATGTCAGCGAAGGTGGAACAAGTTAAAAACAAATAGGTTTCGAAAACGGGAAGTGATACTCTTTTCTGTGAAGAACTCAAGTTGAAATTTCTCATTTCCTGCTTGAACATCAACATGTCAAAACAAGCTTCTGCAAAAATTTAACTAGCAAAAACCATTATCTATTCCAAGCCATCGCCACCTCACAAAAAAAAACGCACAGTTGTTGATGGAGCTTCTCGATCTATACGGTACAAAGCCGTAGTCGTGCAACCAAAGAGATTGTTGGTGGAGCAGGAGTTGGTCTCAGATCTGTCAGTCAGCCAACACAAAGAGGAAAGTCGTGTCGAGAGGACGCCTTGACATTTAGCAGCTGATTTAAAGCCGCAGGACGCCTTGACATTTAGCAGCTGATTTAAAGGCGCAGAACGCCTTGAAATTTAGCAGCCGATTTAAAGGCGCAGGACGCCTTGACATTTAGCAGCTGATTTAAAGCCGCAGGACGCCTTGACATTTAGCAGCTGATTTAAAGGCGCAGGATGCCTTGACATTTAGCAGCTGATTTAAAGGCGCCGAGACTGTCCGAGTCATCGAGTCTGTAGCATAGCTATGACTTCTTTTCTGCCAGCATGATGCATATAAAAGTTATTTACACTGAAGCAGAGAAAGGAATTCTTTATATCATTGATTGATTTTTCGAATAAACTTCGGTCATGAGGAACGGCCGTGCTATAAAAGTTCTGTATCTCTGTGAACAAAAAATCTGACAATTAAAAAATTATTGCACAGACTATGTTTTGGCAATTGAAAACCATCAGTGTAGTAGTGGAACCAGTGATCAAAAACTTTCGAATATCCACAATTTTCATGCTATAGAAATTGAACAGATTATTTAGCATTGTCATTCACGAACCTATTAATTCTAGACTGTCGCTAGGCAACGCTGTGATAAGTCATTTTATTATTTTCTGTAGATCTATTTATTGAAGACGGTAGCTAGACAACACTGATTAGTTATTTTTTTATCATTTTAATGCACAGACCTGTTTATAGAAAACCGACGCTAGACCACACCGATTAACTACTTTATTATTTTCTATCAAGGAACAGTTTATGGAAGAATGTCGCTAGACGACAATGATAAAAAATTTTTTTCTTTCACAGACCTGGTTCTAGAAGACTGTAGCTAGAACATACAGATTAACTACTTTGTTATTTTCTATCAAGGAACAGTTTATGGAAGACGGTCGCTAGAATAAAATGATAAATATTTTTTTCTTTCACAGACCTGTTTCTAGAAGACTTTATAGACAACACTGATTAATTATTTCATTATTTACTTTCAAGGATCAGTTAAGGAAGACTGTCGCTAGACAACACTGTGATTAACGCACATCAGTGTCTCTACGTAATGCACGCCACGAAATGAAGCTGAACTGCATCGTCGTCAAGAAAGTTGTAGTAACAAATCTACAGTTAGGTGCTTCGATCTAAAGGTGCTCGTCTAAGTCCCAGCTAAATGAATTAATGTAATCTGCAATGTTGCTTAATATGATGCGATGGTAATTCACATTTTACTCTTATAGACGTCAGTTATTTTTTCAAAGAACAGTTAAGTTGAGTCTGTTTTCACTCACTCTTTTTTTATAGTTTCAATCAAATCAAAATTTTCAGTAATAATTATTCACACAGAGCTTGAATAATTGTGTTTATTCATAGTTGAATTAGTTACTCCGCTCCCGCACTAGATATATCGTGGCCAATTCAAGAAATGCAAAATCTTTAACGATAATACTTCGGTAATATCATCAAAGATTCAAAATCAAGTCCGATTTTAAAGTTCCCAAAATTTTTTAGGATCCCAAGATCTTTGCTCTGTAAAAGTACCAGAACAAGTAATCAAAAGCAATTTANAACGCACAGTTGTTGATGGAGCTTCTCGATCTATACGGTACAAAGCCGTAGTCGTGCAACCAAAGAGATTGTTGGTGGAGCAGGAGTTGGTCTCAGATCTGTCAGTCAGCCAACACAAACAGGAAAGTCGTGTCGAGAGGACGCCTTGACATTTAGCAGCTGATTTAAAGCCGCAGGACGCCTTGACATTTAGCAGCTGATTTAAAGGCGCAGAACGCCTTGATATTTAGCAGCCGATTTAAAGGCGCAGGACGCCTTGACATTTAGCAGCTGATTTAAAGGCGCAGGACGCCTTGATATTTAGCAGCTGATTTAAAGGCGCCGAGACTGTCCGAGTCATCGAGTCTGTAGCATAGCTATGACTTCTTTTCTGCCAGCATGATGCATATATAAGTTATTTACACTGAAACAGAGAAAGGAATTCTTTATATCATTGATTGATTTTTCGAATAAACTTCGGTCATGAGGAACGGCCGTGCTATAAAAGTTCTGTATCTCTGTGAACAAAATATCAGACAATTAAAAAATTATTGCACAGACTATGTTTTGGCAATTGAAAACCATCATTGTAGTAGTGGAACAAGTGATCAGAAACTTTCGAATATCTACAATTTTCATGCTATAGAAATTGAACAGATCATTCAGCATTGTCATTCACGAACCTATTAATTCTAGACTGTCGCTAGGCAACGCTGTGATAAGTCATTTTATTATTTTCTGTTGATCTATTTATTGAAGACGGTAGCTAGACAACACTGATTAGTTATTTTATCATTTTAATGCACAAACCTGTTTATGGAAGACCGACGCTAGACCACACCGATTGACTACTTTATTATTTTCTATCAAGGAACAGTTTATGGAAGAATGTCGCTAGACGACAATGATGAATATTTTTTTTTTTCACAGACCTGGTTCTAGAAGACTGTAGCTAGAACATACAGATTAACTACTTTATTATTTTCTATCAAGGAACAGTTTATGGAAGACGGTCGCTAAAATAAAATGATAAATATTTTTTTCTTTCACAGACCTGTTTCTAGAAGACTTTAGCTAGACAACACTGATTAATTATTTCATTATTTTCTTTCAAGGATCAGTTAAGGAAGACTGTCGCTAGACAACACTGTGATTAACGCACATCAGTGTCTCTACGTAATGCACGTCACGAAATGAAGCTGAGCTGCATCATCGTCAAGAAAGTTGTAGTAACAAATCTACAGTTAGGTGCTTCGATCTAAAGGTGCTCGTCTAAGTCCTAGCTAAATGAATTAATGTAATCTGCAATGTTGCTTAATATGATGCGATGGTAATTCACATTTTACTCTTAAAGACGTCAGTTATTTTTTCAAAGAACAGTTAAGTTGAGTCTGTTTTCACTCACTCTTTTTTTATAGTTTCAATCAAATCAAAATTTTCAGTAATAATTATTCACACACAGCTTGAATAATTGTGTTTATTCTTAGTTGAATTAGTTACTCCGCTCCCGCACTAGATATATCGTGGCCAATTCAAGAAATGCAAAATCTTTAACGATAATACTTAGGTAATATCATCAAGGATTCAAAATCAAGTCCGATTTTAAAGTTCCCCAAATTTTTTAGGATCCCAAGATCTTTGCTCTGTAAAAGTACCAGAACAAGTAATCAAAAGCAATTTAGGACCAAATGTCCTGAAATATGTATCACATAATACGCAATTATAAATATATCACAATAAATATATCACAAAAAATGCAGAAGTAATTTCAAAACCGTGTTTTTATAAAATAAAAATATAATATCCTTCTTCTGTTCATGATATCTTTTGACGTTATTTGACAAAAACATTGTTAGCCTTCAAGACATTTAAACTGTTTATGAACCGATGTTCAAAGCCAAATAAAAACTCGGACTTATTAGAGTAAACCCCAGCAGGAGACTCAATATGAGCTCGATTCAATCCCGTGACTTCAACCCTGAGATTACCGAGCCAATATTAATTTCAGTTTTAATCTTCTGAGGATCGGGCCGACCACTGTCACGGGAAACAAGCTGACTCTCAACCATTCGAAGATTTGCTAATTAGCTGCGCTCTAATGAAGAACAACAGCAGCAGTGTTAAATACCGCCAACACGCGTCTTTGCTTGAGCTCCAGGCTCAAAAGTCTGGATCAGAGGACTAACCATCGAAGAGTTTTGACAGCTCACTAAAATGCTTTGTTCGGTATCTGCGAGTTTCATTTTCAAATTGAAAATACTCAAGCTTGTTGAACAGTTGTCCGTTAAGTTCCGTTCATGGTCGTTGTTTCACATGTCCTAAGCCTGAACGTTCATGGAAAATGTTTTTTAAGGAGAGCTTCAATCGTATTTGATCCATTCAGATTCGAGCAGCTATGTTCCAATGGAGGAGTGCTGCTCAACCTGAACAAATAGGCCACCAAAGATTATTTTCACAAACGTTTTCGTCGGACGAAACACGCACGTTTGATCTTCGACACTGAGCTAGCTCAGTGTCGAAGATCAAACATCTTTTGATTTTTTGCCTCGAAACTTTGGTTGGCAAAATACAGAGAATTAGCATACTCGGAAAATTTTTTCTTACTCGATTTTAAGCCGCTCTCTGTAGATTTTGAGATGCATCCACCTAAATTTTAAGCAATAAAAACTTCTCCCAAAATTATTTCTAGAGTCAACATATTACCATTTGAGAAGACGTCGTTAGCATGAGATCTACATACATCAAAACGCGTACCCATGCACACACAAACACCATTATAGAGATAAAACCCCTATTACTTTTTATGTAGTTAATTAGTTATTTCAAAAATTGAGAGTTGTTTTGCTTTCAGTTCGTGTAATGCACGACATAAGGCCGCCGAAACTTGACGGTTTTTAATGTCTGTATGCACAAATTAATACAAATACATGTCTATGCGCATGTTCCAGAAGTAATGTCAGACTTGCACTACCATTGACGTGAATATTATAAATTTGAAGCAAATGAGCGAAGTTGAAAGAAATTAGACTGAATTCGGAAAATTGCGCAATTTTCAAATCAAAACGATTCCGCCAGCCATTTTAATCCGGTTAAAACGCTGTTCGTTCTACACTTTTACAATGCCTAGAAATGTTCACCAAAGGCTGTCATCTCGACGTAGCGACATGGAAGCCTCATTGAATATTCGCTGTGAAATTACCGGGGCACCACAAGAATTGAGGGCTCCTCGGTGGTGGCCAGACGCATCCTGTCACTAAAAAATAAAACAGGTGAACACTCGAAAAATGTTTGTACTATCTATTTAGAGAATAATGAAAGCATGAAAAATAAAATTAAATAAATTATCTAACTAAAAACTAAACAAATCCTAAATAAACCCATAGCAAATGGCGAATTATAAGGACAAGTAAATAAAAACTTGAAACAGATGAGAGCCTGAAAAAAAAATATCTAATGAAAGAATAAACAACCACTAAATAAATCCATAATATATGGCAAATAAAAGGAAAAAGCAGAAATATAATTTTAGTGATCTGTGGTATCTAAAGTTAGTGAATTCGAGTAAAAAAGAAAGCTTAATTTCACATTC
>JACJUY010000467.1:5411-15798 GCA_014220935.1 Platorchestia sp. MABIK | reverse complement strand
GTTGAGATTGAAAATGAAGCGGAAGTGTTAGGTGAGATACAACATGGCATTGGAGAAGCCCTAGTTAGACAGAAACACAGCTTGATCAAAATGAAGAGCATGCAGAGTGAGGTCAAAATTAGCTTAACTATTGAAGTTAACTGGCAGTGTCGAGAAATTGCCAGCTCAAACTCCATTTAGCTGAGGCGAATCGAAGCGACCCTCGTTTTCGTCAGCAATTATTGACTTCTGCGCAAAGTTTGAGCGCTGGCAAGTCGGAAAACCAGACACTTTGTCGATCAACAACAAAAAACAAAAACTTGTTATCCACGAAATACCATCTGCACCACTAGTTAATAATTTGCGAAGACTAATTTGAAGTTGAAAACAAAGTGCAAGCGTTCTTCAACCGCAGGACCAAAGAAATACACGCGCTGCAGTACAACGTAGCGAACATGATCTCTGTCCTGGCGACCCTATAGAAAACCGATGGCTATTTCCAAACTGAGTATTGGTTTACGTCCCTTGGGCCTCTTCTTCTCCAGCTCGTGATGCACTTACCGATGATACCGAATCTGATAATGAAGCCCGTCTCAAAAAGTTACTAGCTTTTACCCACTGAACGGCAAGACAACAAAATCCGAGGAACGAATTTCGGATTTGAGCCGCGCTTACCAACGAGGCTTTTAAGGAACATCATTTCGGGTACGGAAATTCAAGTCTTTAAATGTATTGACTTTAATGTGAAAGTTAATTTAGTTTCCTCGGAAAAATGTCAGAGTTTTAAATATGACTACAAAAAGAACTTAAAACCTATATATGAGCTTACATTTGGGGGAATTTTCCGAAGTAGTAGGGGAATGAAAGAAATCTTTAACACGATTCAAAACTCACCTTCTTATTGTTCCGATTGAATATCTCGTCAAATGATAATTTGGAACTCTAGGAAACTCAGTTTTAAGTCTTTTCTGACTCACTCGAAAATACGATACATATACCATGGCATTCTCCCATGCATACGATTATAACAAGATATATCATGACACTATTTCACGCTTACGATAATCATAGGATTAATCATGACATAATGAGTGCGATAATAATACGATATACTCAAGCATTCTCCCGTGCGCACGATTATAATGTGATATACTCTTACACTCTAGTGTGTACGATAATAATGTGATATACTCTCGTACTCTCTGTTACATACGATTTTAATGCGATATACTCTTACACTCTCGTGCGTACGATAATAATGTGATTTGTGCTTGTATTCTCTAACGCGCACGATTATAACAATAAAATTATTTTTCCACGATCTGTACATGATATACTCTGACATTTATTTTCCCATTTATGATAATAATTTAATGTAACCTGACAGTCTCTCACGAACTCAACAATAATTGATACACTCAAGCATTCTCTCATGCATAAGAAAATGTTATGAAACATTCTGGCATCTTCGCTCGATAAAATGAAGACTGCCCTTTTTAGAGTATTATAATACCTGCAACGGGGAAGACTTCTCAGTTTTTTCGTTCTTGAAAGCTCAATGAAAATATTAAGTACGCGTCCGAGCTCTGGGCTCAACTTAAAAAAATTACAGTTTTTTCCTGAAGTTATGTTTTTGAAATTAGATGATATGCAGGCTGCAACATGTTATGACAAATTCGGCTTTCAGAATTTCAATTGCTAACGTACGAGATTAAATAACTAGCTAAATCGTTACAAAAATGTTCGACAAAAATCGGGAAGCGCTCAAACTGTGCTATGTAATTTATCAATCATGATGCCGAGTGCGAATTAATAAATTACTGCATAATACAGTTCATTTTACATCAGCGTTCAAGATTTGAACAAAAACGAGACAAGTTCAACGAAGAAAACACACTTATGTACCTAAATCGCCGTCACGAATGTTTCCAGTCCGCGTCCGTCGTAAACCCAGAAAAGGTGACAAGGAAATCACGTGGCGCATTTATGGTGTGCAAATTGCACGTTTTTAGGCGCCAAACTCAGGTCAAAGCAATGCATGATTTTTGGCTTTGCTGGAAAATTTGATGCTTTCTGCAAACGAGGAAGGTTGGCGTAAATTACTAGGGACAGAAATCTGAAAAATAACAATTTCACTATAGAAGTGACACCAACGATACGTTTTTTCGAATACAACCCCATTTTGTGCCACATTTTTGAAATTCCACATTTTTGATGAAATTCCTGAGACCTTAGGAGTGATTTTCACGTAAATAATTGTCGAACAGCAAAGGCTCTAGCGCATGTGGTTTTTTATGAAATAGTCTTTTTAGTAGGCTGATAATTAATTTCGTAAATGGTAACCAATATCTGTTAAGATTTGGGACGCAATTCATGTGTGTTATATTATCACTCAAATTGCTGAATATTGGAGCATTTTGGGTTACTATGCGTGTGTTAAATTTTTATCCAAATTGCAGGCACGTGTTACGGCGAATTTTAGTTGAATTTTGGGCCATTTTCTGCTGCTATTCGTGTATTAATTTTGGTTCAAATTGCAGGCACGTGTTACGGCGAATTTTAGTTGAATTTTGGGCCATTTTCTGTTGCTATTCGTGTAATAATTTTTGTTCAAATTGCAGGCACGTGTTACGGCGATTTTGTTTTAAATTTTGGAACATGAGACACTGTAGTTGAATTGCACCATGGCAGTAAGCCGCCGCTGTTGCGCACACCAACACCTCAGCGATTATCACAGAGGGGAGAAATAAAATTGAACGCTGTAACATTTACGTTTATGTATTCTCATATTTTAAAACTTAGTATAAAATATTTCATTCTCATATAGTTCTTTTTTAAAAACTATTTTATTTTGTACGAATCATGCTTTAACACTGTAAAGTAGGCGAACTATCATCCTTAAAGACAAATTTTGTCACTTAGATATTTTATTTTTTTGCCATGAGGCTTGTACAACTGTAAAATAATAATTTTTTAGCCAGTAAATTCGAATTATAAGAGAAATTTTGACGAACTGATCTCTTCTTGACACCATACGCGCCATCAAGTCGACACCGTCCAATGTCCATTCTCAAAGCAATAAAAAAGTTTCCTCTTTACAGCTTAGATTATTTCAATACATCGACTCTCGCCCACAGCGCCCGAAGTTGCCGTCGTTGGTTTATTCGATTGTAAAGACGCATCGGTCTTAGTTCAAGGAATGTAAATTCATCGAAAGTTGGAGGATCAAAAAGTGTCATTGGAATACACGCTCTATGTTCCTCTGCTCCATGAAATCCGATTGAAAAATCTGCGTGAAAAACGGGGACTATAAAAACAGAGTTCACTTACAAGCAATTAAAACTTATCCAATTAGTCGCATGTTTGCTACCTCGCACGACGAGGTGTGATGCCAACACGAGATTGCCTCGACAGCCACGCTGTAGCTTCCTGATGTGAGGCGCTCAAGAGCCCGGAAGGTGTAGGATTTTATCGCACACAAAAATGTGGCACAAAATGGGGTTGTATTCGAAAAAACGTATCACTGTTACCGATGTGTGTTGCGTGTCTCGGTAACCAAGCCAACGCGACTTGATGCGCTTCGAGTTTCTTTGATCTGTCTACAATGAAGTGTTTTGCTCTTTTTTGCTTGATCTTTGCTTCATTGTTCGGGTTCAGTCCCACGTTTGTGGAATATTTCTTTGTTTCCCAAGTAGCAATTAAAATTTAGCAATTGAATGTGACACAATGATTCATAATTCAATCATTCATTAGTGGATTAATGAATGATTTTTCAAATAAAGGAAAATAAAAATGGGTGAAAATTTCAAATTTTTTCCCACAGCTTTTGCTGATATTATTTTATCCTTTGCATCTATCAAAATAATTAGCAGTGAACTCAAGGTATATTTCATAAAATTTGTGTCTTGAAACAATTTACAAGAAAAAAGAAAATATCTCTACTTCGAATCCTCCGTATTTCATAGCATTTCATTTTCACATCTCGACTAAAAATTCCTCGAGATCCATATGCACATCAAATTCAATCTCCCAACTGCATGACGATGTATAAACACAAAAAAAAACATGAAGTATTTAGAGTGTATTCTCTTTGAGCCTTTTTTTTACAAATGTCGGTAAAAATTTATTGACGTTCAGGTTGGTATTCGTAGTGCGCATCTGAAGTGCTGAGATTCTCTTCTTTCGCCGAATGAAGTTCGTCAACAACAAAAAACGGCCAAAAGAAAGTCGAAAACTTCTTTCTCCAGCTGGTGTCTCGACAATATTGGCATCAAAACAACTTTAGTTCTTTTGAAAACAACCCAAAGTTGAAATTCGAAGTTTTCGACTTAGCTTTGTCTTTTACCTCACGGTCTTTTAACTAATTCAACCAATTCCACATGACAACGCAAGGAGGGTAATCTTCGAATCTCTCATTCAGTGTTGAACGAACGTTGAGGGGCATTTTTAAATGAAAGCATGAACATGAATGAGGAAAAATTAAAAACTTTTAATTCGAGATTCAAAATCTATGCTGAATGCACACTATTACGAGCATAGAATGTTACACTTTACTTGCAAGAATTGTGGACCAAGTGAGAATATTTGGAGCGTCTCAGTTAAGTTTCGTTTACCCAACTGTTCGAAAAAATCTGATGAAAATTTAAACCGAGTTAGAATGGTGTACTACAACACTCAGAACCGCATCTCTTCAAATCAACATCCACTTCCGCGAATGACAGTGGTGACAATTCATTTGTACAGCTTATAAGCCACATACAAAATAGGATTGATCCAGTTCTTAAGCAAAAGTCAATGTTCATCGAAGTAAGAATATAATCCGCCTATGCGTAGCATTAAGTGATGCATTTTTTTTTAGTCAATGAGCAGTGTGCTTTTGGAATAGGAAAATTCTTCCTCAAGAGGTTTTTCGATAGTCTATTTTCAGGTGCTGCTGTTTAGTCACAGTTGGCATCTCCTCTTCATCATTCGAGTAATTTTCCAAAAGCGCGATTGTTGTCTGCATATGTTCACCTGCTATAAAACAACTAAAATGTGTCCACTACGGAATGAATGCACGGAAAATAACAAATAAATTGGACGAGCCACGATGAGATAGAGCTAAAGGCATTACGGAATTTAAATTCAACTTTCCGAACAGGAGCATTTTTCGTACCAATACGAACCCTAATCCGCCAACAACGTCTCTTGCTCACTGTTCTTTTTGACATTGAAAAAAATATCAGCAAGAATATTAGCAGGTACATTCCCACATGGTACATAAATAAACATTCTAAGCTGCACGGTAATGAAAATTTAATTCAACTCTCCACTGAGAAACACCCGGCAACCATTGGAGCATCTTTTCTGCGAAATTTCTCTTGAAGAGAAAAAAATGCCAATGTAAACCAGTCTCACCACCGCGGGAATGAATTCAAATATTTATTTATTAATCGAAACTCTCACTTTGGAGGTTTGCAGCCCACGACTTTTCATTCGCATTATGAGGCACTTCATTATGAAATAATGCCGTCTAGGCCACATGTTGCCGACTGCAGTCAGGCAAGCACAGCTGAAAAGGTAAAATTTAGCCCAGTTTGTGGGATGTTTTTATGTTATGATGGCGATACGAGCTGCGGTAGCGAAATTCTACGAACGCTTGATAAATCATTTGCTTTAAATACGAAAAACAAAAGGCACAGTTTTGGCCAATTATCTGAACTTTTCATCCATGAAAAGTTTTTTTAAAAATCGGAACTTTGCATAGAGAAGTTATTATTTTTCTTTCACAAGCCACTTCTAGTAGGATACAACGCGAATTCTTGAGGGAAAACTTTATTATAACAAAACGTTTATAAAAATTTAGCAAAGTAAATACCCTGAAAGTGAAGTCAACTATTTTACTTAAGACCCCGTTTAATATCATCCTAACTATCAATAACTCTACTACTAACACACAAATTTTTTTCCAGTCTATGAGCCAGAGAGCTCGTTAATTTGGCTCAGCGATAACTGAAAAAGAACTCTTAATAGCACGACTTGTGCGGGATGAATGCTCATTTCATCAAGACGTTTTGAAAACAGTCTATATGAGCTGAACCTGATTTTCTTTCTGGCGAAGCCATCTTTTGACGCGGTATGAAAGAGGCCGCAGTGCGATGCAGTGACTGCTCGGGATCCCCGCCTCTGGCGTAATGGGCAAAAGTATTAGAGGCTTTCATCAACTTCCACGGCGGCATTTAAAAAGGCGCGTAAAAATGCGCGGTGTTTCAGCTCGAGGGTAGCGAGGAAGCGTCACGTTGCGATGAAGCTAATTAAGTCTCAGTAGGCCAGAAAATACCCCGCCGATAATTTCAAGTTTTTAGTCGCGCCGAGTAAGCACAGAAACATGAGCATCCTAATGAAGAGTAAACAATTTTTGCGTTTCGAAAATGCGCAATTAACATTTGCGCGGCTGTCAATTATTCCCACTTGAAAATGGAGTAAAAAGAATCGAGGTATAGCAGGAAATGTTCTCCATGGTAAGGCCTGAGCTTGAAAGTTCTTAAAGCGGGTCTGATGATGGCCTGATTTTGATTTGAATGATAGCCTGATTTTCTGTATGAGATAAGACAGAGATTCCTTTTCAAATTAATTTCACCTTCCCTCGTTTACAAAACTGCAACGCAAAGTTAAACAGAAAACGTATATAAATTTGCAAATCCATCAATAATTTGACAGTAAACGAAGAATAATATGAAACCTTCAAATATTTTCCTTCGTTCACCTGCAGTATTTTTACAGTTCTCATGCAAATGACTTTACTACGCAAATCATATCTTTGAATTAAAACTAAAAGAATATGATGTGAAATTGACAAGCGAAATCCAAGTTTTCTGATACCAAACCCAGCAATTTCATAGAACATTCCTAGTTTATGTTAACTGACGTAAAAACGATCCACACATCTAAAAAAGAAGTCATTCTTTCAACATTTCTTAGAAATAAAAACTATTCTATGCTAGATGACTTGTATTCCTGAACTAAAAACGAGTTCAACACATCACTTTTTTTCTAAAAGTAAATGAAATTGATATAGTCGTCATATTAAGGCACACTGTACATCTTCTACATGATATGTCAGTCTCAACAGAACGCGATTTGTCTGGGAAGGCCGAGTCTTGTGCACCAAATTTACAAGAGATTTGTGCTCCATATGAGCAAGTGCTCCATAAAGCACAATCATAAAAGACACACACTCCACATTAGTAGAAGAAACTCACTACAATCGTAAAACATTTACCCCATTATCTTGAGAGATTTGCTCGGAATAATTGTGGAGGCTTTGCATCACAGCCGAGAATATTCGCTACGATTGGGGGACATTTTCGTAAAATCGTGGAGAGCAATTGAGGATTAAAACAACAAGCGTTAAGAAAATTTGTCTTACAGGCTGTACACCAAAATAGTTCATTATCAGCATCATAAAAAAATGGACTACAAGGAAGGAAGATCAACACAACAACCTTTAAAAATTTACACCTAGTAGGTTCTAGACCTGAAAAGTTCATTTTAAACATCTTGATGGATTTGGGCTACAACAATTGAGGATTAAAACAGTTACTTAGAAAATTCAAATGTATCGGAAGGATCTAGGCCTGAACAGTACCTTACAAGCACCGAAGAGGACATAGACTACGTATAGAGGATTAATAGAAAAATCGTGTTGAATATGCTCTAGACCACAATTGCAAGCATCGTAGAGAATACAGGCTACAACGGTTGAGGCTTACGATTACAATATTAAGGAATATTCATCGGCAGGCACGAGACCACAATAGCACCATGCCTCATAAGCATCGTAGTGGGTATAAATAACAACGATTCAAGATTAAGACAACAATCGTAAAGATTAACCATCTTGTATGGTGAAGATCGAGATCGGACCGTGCCTCATCGTAGGGGGAAATTTTGAATCGTTGTAGTCTATACCCGTAAGTATTGTCTACAACGATAAAAATGATAATTGTTGATAATAACGATAATTCTTCTGGTCAATACCTATAAGTATTGTCTACAATGAAACAATATTAACACAACAATCAGAAAGATTATTGATCTTTCAAGCTGTACTCCTACATGGACCAAAATGGGGCAGTGCCCCATAAGCACCTTCGAGAATATATATAGACTACAACGATACAAGATTAACACAACAATCGTAAAAATAATTCACCTTGCAAGGTACATACCACAATAGGACCGTGCCTCATAAGCATCGTCGATAATATATATAGACTGCAACGAAACAAGATTAACACAACAATCGTAAAAATTATGTATTCATCTACCATGACAGAACTGTGCCTGATAAACATCTTCGAGAATACATATATAGACTACAACGATACAAGATTTACATAACAATCGTAAAAATTGTGAATTCATCTACCACGATGAAACGGTGCCTCGTAAGCATCTTCGAGAATGTATGAAGACCACAACAATAATCTTAAAAATTATTCTTCTTACGAGGCGCATACCACGATAGAACCGTGCCTCACAAGCACCTTCGAGAATATATGAAGACCACAACAGCATAAGATCATCATCTCAATCACACATGATGAACGTGCGATAATTCACGGCATGAAACAGACAACCTCCTCTTGAAGGCCAGACCTTCGTTAAGTTGACGCTCGAAGTTTCAAAGTTTGCGCGCTCGAGACAAAAATGTCGTTATTAATATGCGTAAGTTCTGGTCGGCTCAACTTCAGCACGAAATGAAAGGCTTCATTGATGTACTAACAAACGATAAAAAAGTTTGTGATCGATCTTAAGGCCTCTTGCTTAATTAGACCGCTGTAAATCACAGTCGATTGATCCCCTGTCATGAATAATATCTAATCGTGCACGACATTAATCACTTGCAGGATTACTCGCTTCCTGACTCAGCAGGGATCATATTTGGGTCATAAAATTGTTAGAAAGTTATTGGTCGTCCGTCTGATGATGCGGTAGTATTCACCGAGTCTAATGCAGTTACTATATCCTTCATTACGATGTAAATTAAAATAACTTATACCTTTGAAGAGCTTAGTAATTTTGTATTTCATAAGTTTTAGTGATGTTTCATTAGTATGAGGTCATTTTAATGTACGACCAAACATTTATAACAATGAGGGCATTTTTCGTCATTTAATTGTAACATTCAGGATGAGAAAAATCAAATTATATTTTTACCTAAAATAAAATACTATGAGCTCAAAAAGAAACGAGAAAATTGACACAAAGCCAAAAGAAAATTGAAAATTGTACACATGAGAATTTATTTCAGCAAGCATGCAACGTGAACTACTTAGTAAATTAGAAAATTTAAGCAACTTACGGCGTGAATCGAGAATTTAAGAAGTTGAAACTTTAGAAGATTACTGCAACTTGGAAGCGTTGTGTGTTTAAAGTCGATATACAACGCGGCTACTTGAATTTACCTCTCGTTGTCCTGTTTTTAATCCCTGTAAACTGCAACAACTCCCTAAAATAAGAACTCTATTATGCAGGATGAGTGCAGGACGTTGTGGAGTCTAAAATGCATGAACATATAGAAATGTATCTACATACCTACTCATATATAGATATATATATAATCAATATATAAATATGCATATATGTACCTATTTATATATATTTAAACATATATATAGTCTGTTATTTAATTTTTCCATCATTAGCTATGTTTATTTTTTTGCCTAAAGAGTTCTCAGTTGAAAAGAAAAGTACACTAAATTGTTTTCCGCAACTGACTTAGATATTTGTACTATTACTGTATGGATATCAAAAAAGCCTCCTATCTTATTGTGCCGACAATCCTAATATTCTTGAGTGTTTGATATTTTTATTCAGAGTAGTCTTGGGTATTAATTGCAACAATATGCATGCCTGTCAAAAAATGCATTTTCTCAATCCTTTAAATCTTATAAAGCACTGCACTGGAAGGCAGGCAGTAGAATGCAAGGGAATGTAAAGAACAGTTGAATTTTTATCCATTTTGAATTCTTGTCTCTTAAGTTCTTCAATGCTCCGTTGAATTCTTGTCTATATTAAAACAGTGATGTGAAAGATTTGAAAGTTTGCCACGTTCTTGTACGCTGTTACAATTAATTGTAATTACAGTCTGGCTCCAAAATCTGAGCGAGATATCCCACACACTCAAAATTTCAGAGGAAATTTTGAACGAAACCGGTATTAAAATCAGATTATATTGTGAAACCGCTAAATGGCCGATAGTTCAACGTTTATTTGTAGTGAGTTATTACTTCACTGACTGATTGTGAGGTGAACTGCTAAAATTTATCAGAACTTTTCCATTAAGAATTGAACGCTTAGTTATAAGTGGGAATTGATCCTAGTTAGTAGCCTCCCATCTTCACAACTACTTTCTTTTTCACGC
>JACJUY010000466.1:214913-233011 GCA_014220935.1 Platorchestia sp. MABIK | reverse complement strand
TAAAAATAAACGTGCAACCAAACGTTAATGTTTCCAGAACAAAACGTCACGATAATTGACGCGAGTCCATGTGGTTGACAAGGTGTCTCCACTCTAGGTTTCCAAGGTGTCTCCACCCTGGGTCGCCAAGGTGTCTCCACCCTAGGTTGCCAAGGTGTCTCCACCCTGGGTTGCCAAGGTGTCTCCACCCAGGGTTACAAAGACGTATTCACTTTGTTAGATATCATACTGACTAGTTTCTCTCCCATAGAAAACCTATTTGCTCAAACATGAGTGGCTTGATTACATTAACTCTGAAGAGATGCAATGAATGGTAATATTATATTTTGGATTCGCCCTAAGCTTTTCCCGTGACCTCCTGTGTACATCTCGTTGTGATCAAATGTTGAAAATCGAGGAATACCTGTTCGGTGTCTATTGTTGTGGAAATTTGATAAGGTTTTCGAAAAATTATCTTTCGCATGCAGTAACAAATGGCCCACCTATGTGTCCTTGATACAATCCTTGAGTCCAAATAAAGACCTGCATAGAAATTCTTACAGGCTTACTTGTCTATCATTGTAAAGCTCATTTTATCGGCCCAGATCACAAATGTCTTTCTCCGTGCCCTAGCAAGTACAACTTCCCAGTGACTGTCTCAATGATGATGCATGTGATGATAATTCGAAATGTGTCTTGGGCATCTGCTTTAGCTTATATGCCTTTTTCTTGAGAAGATCACAGAAGATCGCTATTGTGTAAATGCGAGGTTTCTACGGTTTTATCAGCATTCGCGATTTTTTTTGTGCTCCGAATATCTTGTAAGATTTTTTTGTCATTTTTCTTTTCCTCTCTCACTAATTTTCACTTTGATATGCTTATCCTGTCTCTCCCTCCCTTCATTTCAAAACGCGATCACCTCAGGGAGATGCAACAGTTGTATCTATGGAATTAGCTCTCCTGGGAATATGCGAGGTCGCGAGCTGAAGATTCGGTAGGCCTTGCTTTTAGAAATAGAATAGGCTTTTTTGTTTTGCTACAGACCGTCTTTTTTTCAGTTTACTGCTGTCCTCTTTTTAGCACTTAATACTTTCTTCTTCAACTTTCATCTTGTTTCATAAATTTTTTTCTAAATTTTTTTTTTGGTGGACCTTGTGCATAGATTCCGCGTTTCTTTGAATCCATACTTAATGGTGCCTTCCTCCTTTCTCTCTACCTCTTTTTCGGTTAGAGTGGCTCAAACTAATATCTTGTTTAATCTTTTTTCTAGTTTTATAGCTTTTCTACTTAACTGACTGTTTCTACATGTAAGAGATCATGTGTGAGAATAGGCCGTGTGCATAGGTTCCGCGTTCCCTTAACTCCATACTGAATGGTGCTTCTCTTCTGCCTCTCTTCTGCCTCTCTTCTGCCTCTATTTGCAATGCCTTTGTTATGATTAGGGTTCCTTAAACAGAATTAATTTAATCATGGACTACGATCTCGATTAACTGCTGTCTCTTTTTTTCAGGACCTATTACTTTCTCTTGGACACTGTTTTCTTGTTTCCTAATTTTTAAAATTATTTTGGTTGTATGCGCAGGGTGTTGGAACACCTTGCACATAAATTACTCGTTCCCTTATTGTCATGCTGAATGGTGATTTCGTCCTGTCTGGTGATATTTGTTGAGGCTAGAAAGAATAATTTAATAATCTTATTTTACCTGCGAAATGGGTTGTGCTAACCATGGCATTGAGTTATCTATCGCTGAATTGTAACGCGTCATCTAACTGTTCTTATCCCGATCTATTACGTAATGAATGCTTTGATTGAGTAATTGGAGTTACACCCTGTTGATAATAAAAATGAGTGAAATGATAATGGTGATGAAGCCCCGAGCTGAGAATTAGGTAGGCCTTCTTTTTGTTGAAATAAAATATTTTTTTTATGTAAAGAACCACCTGTTTTTCGGTTCACTACTGTCCTGTTTTTCAGCACCTACTACTTTCATCTTCAACTTTTTTCTTGGTTCATAAACTTCTTTCTCATCTTACTGTTTCTATGCCCCTTCTGCATAGATTCCGCGTTCCCTTAATTAACTCCGTACTAAATGGTGCCTTCCTCCCTCTCTTTAGAACGTTTTTTTGGCGGTTAGGGAGGCTTCAATTAGCATCTAGTCTGATCCGATAACGGTGCTGAAGCCCAAAAATTTATAATTAATTTTAGTAAAAATAGTTTAAACTCTAATTTCTTTTATATATTTATTCTTCTTCCCTATTTACGTACTCTTTTTTTTGTCTTAATCACAAAATGTTGCTCATTACTAAATGTTTTCCAATAATCTGTGGCGATATGTTTGGTGCTTTTTTTCCCGGAAACATTGCCCAAATATCAGAATGATACAAAAAAGTCCCTTCAATTCTACAAAAGCAAAGATTGAATGATGACCAATTCCTGTGACCTAGTTGTGAATTTGTGAAAAATCCCCATTTTTGAAATGCGTCAGCCTTGGAACTCGAGCGTAGGTTGTGGGAAGGCTCCACGTGAGCTCCTGTACGTACAACCTCGGTTCAATTGAAGTCATCTCTAAGGCATGATCAGGGTCACCCAACGTTCCAGATGTTGAAGGCTGCGTCACATGTATTTGTGTCCAGCTTTGACTTCCATGAGGGTCATGTGATAATAGCGGGAATGCTGATTTCTGGGGTTGTAACTGGGGGCGTGAAAACGAACTCTGATTACGGTGGGTGACGAAAGTTTCGTGTCGTTTATGTCGGTAACTGTTATTTGATGTTTGTGTTCGATGGCTTAACTAATTCTGTCACAAATTAATAGGCAATGACGCTGAAATTCTTTACGTGTTGGAAAACTGCAAATGATTGTACGATTAAAGATACATCCTTTTCTTTTATATTTTGATGTGTGATGGAAGGTCTTGTTAAGCGACACCGATGAAAAAAAAACTAGTGCTTCATTAATAACTCTATAAGGTAGGGAACACTTTCTGAATTTCAACCAACTGAAATTTGATTTACATTTAATAAGTTTTCTGCCGTGGATGTAGGTCAGGATCTTCTTTCCGTTGCTCCTGTGAACTGAAAAATTTTCTTGCTTAATTTAAACTAATCATTTAAAAATTTATGTACCTATGACTGCGCGCTCATTAGGAAATTTCAAGGGCTTTTTGAATTCGCTGTATGTGTGACATGAGTTGTGTTGATTCAGTGCTTAATTATGAAGAGCAGTTGCGTCACATATTTGTTGGGACAGGGACTGCTGTTGTGAAGTGTATATCTGTAAAACACAAAGTTGTTCGCGTTGAAAATTTCTTCAGCCTTAATCTGTTCAATGTTCGTGTCAATTATCTTACACCTCCCCCATGAGAATACTACCATTGAATCTAAGGGAATTAGCGCTCCCAAGAGAAAGATGTCATGTCCCGAGGTGAAGGATAGATAAACCTTTTGTTGAAATCGAATAGTTAGTTTTAACTTTGTTTCGGATCATCATTTTTCGGATCACTGCTGTCCTGTTTTTCAACACTCGCTACATTTTCTTTCAACTTCTCATTTCTTAAATTTCCTTCCTAACTCACTGTTTCTAAGCGAAAATCTGGCATGGGGAGCCTACCTTATGCGTAGATTCCTTGTTGCCGTAACTTCATACTTAATGGTATCTTCCTCTTTCCTCTCTTTGGAACAACTTGTGGTACGGGAGGCTAAAAGTAAGTTATCAAATCTAATCATTTTAATCTTTCCAATGACTCGACCTTAACTCGTATTGGCATAGCAACTTCTTGAAAAAAGCCTCTAATACATTTTACTGTCAACTCAGGGGGATACAAATATTGTCTCTATGGGAATTAGCACTCCCAGGAGGACAATGTAATAGCCCGAGCTGAGAGTTAGGTAGGCCTTCTTTTTGTTGAAATAAATTGTTTTTGTTATTTTAAGAACCATCTCTTTTCGGTTCACTGCTGTCCATTTTTCTTCAGCACCTACTACTTTCTCCTTCAACTTTGATCTTGTTTCATGAACTTCTTTCTCATCTTACTGTTTCTATGCCCTTTCTGCATAGATTCCGCGTTTCCCTAACTCCATACTAAATGGTGCCTTCTTCCTTCCTCTCTTTGGATAGCCTTTGTTGCGGATAGGGAGGCTTAAACTAACTAATAATCTAATCTACATTTTACTGTACTTAAGTGTTTTCAATTTAATCTTCAAGCATATCTTTATGTCGTTATAGTTTTCAGCATTGAACCATTAAAATAACGTACATACACATCCAGGTTGTGTTCACACATCCTTCTGTGATTGAAAGATGCTTCGGTATGATAATCCTTATAAAAACTTGAAAACGATTTATCAGCCTTGAAAAAAAGGTTTGCACAGGATTCATTCGCTGCGATTTAGAGGTACGCGATCAAGGATTGTCATCAAAAAGAGTAGTACAGCGCTAAGTTTGTTCCCGGAACGAATAGTGATCTAAATTGCATTATATTTGCTGGAGTTTGAAGGTCAAGGCAGCAGCATTGTTGTAAATACGTTCATGATGGACGATCTCGGCTGTAATTTCCGGTAAACAGCCTGCGGTTTATAACAGGCTTACGCTTTAATGGAACGCCGAAGTTCTTCGAATCTGATACGCACCTCCCCTTCAAATAAATTTTGTACCCTAGCTTCTTCACTCCTGTTGTAAAACGGCATTTCCCGTCGTGTTTGGTGTTGCTTATGCAGTAATAGGAGAGTGAGCTGGATCTGATGAGATACCAGGTCTTGAACCATCTACATTATTTCTGCGCTCTCACTGCATTGTGGCTTAGTTAGACATCGATGGAAGTGCGTTCTGAAATTATTTACGCCAACTGCGGTCTTTTGAATAATTTCAGCTGTGAATATTGCCATGTGGAGTACAAAAATGAATTTATAGCTTGCTCAGAATAAGCATATTTCTGGAGGCCCGATCTGTCTTTCGTCATCTGGAAGACTTATGTATTACTCGGAAATATTAATTTGAGCTTGCTTATGGAAGTGAAGGGTTTCACGAGTCGACATTGAAATGCACCGAAAAAACAAAAACCTCGATGTATTGGTCTTCTGACTCATTCTGGAATGTTGATGAATTTCGGCTAAGTTAATGAAGTCTTGAGCTTCCGGGGAAATAGTGTTATTTGATATGATGTGCAATTATATGAGGATCAACTTGTACCATGCATTTTATGTTCGAACACTGTAAACTTTGGTGAAATTTTATACCCTTCTTAAAAGCTGCACGCATTGAAAATTACATATTTCAGGCTTACGAAAGACTGAGTTTGATAAAAGTAGTACGATTGTTCCATGTAGAATGATATAATACATTCGTACTTTCGAACTCACCATTTTCACACACAGTTAAAGTTTTGAACAATTTAAACAATTTATTTACCGCAAGCGATACAGAAGTAGACTGTTCCTCATGTCTAGTACAATTTTCAAATTTGAATATGACATCTTACAGCATAGCAAGCGCTATTACGGCACATCTAATGGACTCGTGTCTTTTTGTTAGTTCCTATTCGTGTCAAGACTTCGAGGACGCGACCTACCTGTGCAGAAGACAGCGATCTGGTCGGGTTATTTACCTGCGATGTGCGACAGCTTCTCTCAGTCGCGCGTCAGCTCCCGTGCTGTAAAGTCTACGGGTGCTCTCCTCCACATTTAAGAGCCATGAGCTTTGCTGTTGGGAGTGGAAGTGCTCTCTCTATTATGAGTCGCATTTTTCTCTGTTTCGTTGTTATTTAATGGTTTCGGAGGGTCATCTGATTTCAATTGAAAATCGTTCTAAATTTTTCGTTTGTTTCTTGTTTTTTGGTGTAAAAAACGGGCGCTGTCTACGGAGCTTGTCATACGGTGAAATATTATTTTCATATTACTGATTCAAGTTTATAAAAAGCTTAAGTGTTTGTCGTGGGTTAGGAGTGTTCATTTTCTTGTTTTGGTCCTTGATGCTTCCGTTTTCAATTCGTTCCTCATTTCGTAAACGTCTTTCAATTTTGCTATTTCTATGCTCAGGGTGTACGGATGCACTTTGTGCATCGATTCCTCTTCCCCTAAATTCCATTTTAAATGGTGCTTTTCTTCTTCTTTTCGTGCTAACACCTTTCTTGTGATTAGGTAGACTTACTAACGTAGAATTTCATCTAAATCAGCTCAAAAAAATCGTTCCTCTACGTTTCACACTGTGGGGAAAATAAAAATTTTAAAACTACTGCTTACGAAGATTTGTATTGAGTAAAATCAGTTCAACTACTTTCTAACTCAAGGCAACTGTTCAGTTTACTCGAAAGATGATTTTTTTTCCCACTCATGAAAATACACTATGTAGAACCACTGCGTTAGTTTCTCATCACTCAAATTACGGTCAATCACGAATCCAAGACAAGATGTGTTGAAGAGCCTTTTGTTATGTCAGAATGTCATTATTAACAGAGGGTGGTGCTGCAACTGTTGAAACTGCCTGTAATTGGTGTCGTCGCCATCAGTGTTATGGCTTCCGCTGTGAGAGTCTGATCCTCGTACACGAGTGGATGCTGATGACCCGGTCGCGACCTCGTTTGGTTGCCGGCGTCTTTTGCCGGCGTCGAGAAACTGTGCGAGTCTTGCTGAGAGCTTGCCTGCTGCATTCAGATGTGCGTAGCGTGGTGATGAATTTGAAATCAAATATGAAGATCAAAAAAGGTTTCTTTTTCTAAACGAGATTGTAATGAAATAAAATGTTACTGATGTTTATGAGAACAAATTGGGGGAAAGATGTTGTTCCAGAATAGGAGCGTGCTTTTAAGTGTTCAAAGGTAATGTTCTCTTTTTATATAAATTGATGAATCCCTCAGAGGTATACAATATACAACCATTGTATTTCTAGGAATTAGCGCTCTCAGAAGGAAGATTTGAGGTCCCAGACTGAATGTTTGGTTGGCCTTTTTTTGCAATGGAATAGATTTTTTGCTCTATGGCTCACCATTTTGGTCGTTTCACTGTTGTCCTGTTTTCAGCACCTATTTTCTTTTTTCTTTCTTTCTTCAGCCTTTCGACTATTTTCTTCTTCAGCTTTTATCTTGTTTCAAAAACTTCTTTCTCAATTTACTGTTTCTGCGCACAAGGGGTTCTTTCGCGGGAACACCTTGTTCCCTTAATTTCATGTCCAATGATGCTTTCCTCATTATTTATTTGCGAACACCTTTGTCGTATTTGGGGAGGCTTGAATTAAATTGTCAAATCTAATGTAGAATGATGAAAGGTTTTTCCATAACAGCTTTTGATAATCCCTTATATGCATTCATTCAACGTCATGATGGTTACTTGCCTGTTACAGACGCATTTGGAAGGGAGGGAAATATTTTTTAAATTGTCAATTGGAATGTCAATAAAATATAAACATCTATTCCGAGAATCAAAACATTAAAATGTTTGAATAAAATATAAACTTAAAAAAACTTAAAACTTAAAAACTTAACTTAAACTTAAAACTTAAACTTAAAACTTAAGAACTTGAAATTTAAACTTGAAACTTAAATATAAACTTGAAATTATAAATTGACTCTTTGTATGGATATTTAACAAAAAATACTAAGCGTTAAGTATGTGTACTCATGATGCTCATTTAGGAATAATTTATGTATTTGCATTGCCCCCAATACATGGAAATGAATTTGAATGACTGGATTAGGTTCCCATGCACTTCAGTTCTTCACTCATAAGTTGAAGCGCGGATGGAGACTCATGTTACGGGCTCGGTAAAATTTAGTTCTCTTCGGTTATAAATGAGGCCTGAAACTACGCAATTAACTTATTTTATCAGCTAGGTCATGCAATGCAAAAAAAGTTATTTGGATCAAACATTCTTCAATTGTTTTGGAGTTTCTTCAAATGATTTGAGAGACTATCTGACTGGTTGTAAATTTTTTCTTCCTTCTCATCAAATAGCAGTTGTAGTAGTAAGATATACAGGTCAATCATTTGACATTTCGTGGATTCGTGTATCAATGTAGCGTTTCGAAGTAACCCTCACGTTGGGGTCCTATATTTGGTGTCCAGTGCTCAGTTCCGTTCACATGGAGAGGTTTCCTCCCGCTCCGGAAGCGCTGGAAGGGGCCAGGTGGCCTGATCTCGGACGGGACGTTGAGAAGCGTTCACTGATCGCGTTGTCCGCCGTTCGGAAGCGGATGGGGATTTTAAAAAAAGTTCTTGTAGCAATTTAGTCAATGGTTTCCGTAACGTTTTCGTGCCTTGCAAAAATTATACGCGTGAGATAGTTGTGGCAACTTCCGACTTACTGGAGTTGAAATGAATGAATTTCATGATCTATTTGGTCTCCAGTTGCCATGAATGAATTTCATGATCTATTTGGTCTCCAGTTGCCATTTAGTTTTATTCAGGGATTTTTCTACCCCTCTGATAAGAGGATATTTTTTAGAATGTTTAAACTTACTTCATTTTGAAAGTGATCCGTACTTATTTTTGACATTTGGTATTTATCATTTCCTTTTTGAGATTGCTTAGATGTTTGGACTTTACATTTCCATGCATCATAGACCTCGGAAACTCCGCCAGTTTAGCTCTTCATTTTTCGAAAGCGCTTCTGTGCTTTGCCAAATTTTCTCGTGACACTAGTTAATGTAGAAGTTGTTGAACAAGAAAAATGACACCTGACCCATTTGGGGGCAAATCTTGAGCAAGGAGAGGCGAGCACGTCCGTGTAATTGGATTTAAAATTTCCGCGGATGAAATTTTTGTGAGACGAAATTTAAAAAAAAACATTCCCTACTAAAATTAAGACGAATATTCGAATAGGAAAGACTTGTGAGATTAGTGCGCTCTTTAACAGTCCTTTGTTTCGGTATCATTGGCTAAAATTCCGGTTTCAAGTTTTTTTCGGGGTAAATAACATATAGAATGTGTGTTTATTTTTAACATAACATGCTAGGAGGTATGGTTCATTCCAGAATTATGAAATTGCCTGGACTTACCATGTCTTCTTTAATGAGTTCTTTTCTCGTTTTGTAAAGATATGCTCAGTTTGAAATCATCACAATGAATTTCAAAAAGTGCGAAACAAATCTTGCTGTTGTAGAAAGCATTCAAAGTACTGTCTCTTTCATGCAGTGTGCGGTGAAATAGAGAGCTTGGAAACCTTAATCTATCTACAAGCGTAGAAAAAAATTCCATCAGCATTCATAATACACCTGAAACTAAATTCAGAAGTCGCTGAAAAGAAAAACATAGAGCAAGACTTGTGTTTCCACTCACACAAAAGGAAAGCCAGCGTCAAGTGCCTGTGCATCACATCTATTCATCCAATTCTACTTCGTCGGGAACCTCAAGAGGGCGGAGTCACGATGCTATTTAGTTGCGTCTGGAAGTGGGGTCGCAGCAACAACGACGATTCAGTCGGTGATCGCACGCCTCTGAATGTGGTACGTGCGATCGCCTTTGCCGTGTTTTTGTATCAATATTTCCGTTCATCTGTGCTTGTTTTATGTCAACTTATAAGTTCGTTTAAGTGTGTTGGTCTTATATGTGGATATTTTACGTCCAGTACTTTCGAATTGAATGACAAGTGTATGGCTTAAACGTGTATTTGGAAGTGGGACGCATCGGAAGTGTGACGTCAAGTTTCCTTTCAATCGGCAACGGAAGTAATCGGTTTCGCATTGCACACTTTCGGTGCATAAAACTCCCTCGTAACCATATTTGGTGCGGTTTACGTTTCGTTTCTTTCTAGACTTTTGAACTCAAGCTTTTACCTCATATTACCGAAGTTTTTCCTATATTTGAGTGTTTCACTTTTTATGTCGGATTGTTGTGCATGTGCCTCTTTCTATTTTCCTTTTTTTACTCTCATCACCTATAAGTACGTCTTCGAATTGGACTCGCTGCGTTTTTAGTGTAATTACGTACAAATTTTATCGACGTAAACGTTCAATTCCTCGCATGAAATTATGCAGAATAATGTCTTCTATTTAAACCTGATTCATTTTTGTATGCGTTTCTGTTTCCAATAATTTATTGTTTTTTAAAGTTTGCAATTTCTAATACTATTGAAATGCGATGTTTGCGTTTTGTTGCATGTTGTCACTGCTAAATTTATCGTCTAATAACAATAAATTGTGTGTCCTGTAAAGAATGGAGTGTTGAACGAGTGTTTAGGCTTTACAGTTCAAAAACCTAAGTAGTGAACCTTATTGAACGTTTCAGTTTTTAATTTTAACAACAACATCGCCATGAACTAGAAACTATAGCTGAGAAGTGCAGTTGACCAAACACTTACTGCCGGCCAACGTGGTATGGAATTCGTGCCAATGGTCTGGTTACCTGCTTTTGTATTCCAAGGAACGGCTAATAACGTAAGTATTTTTGTCAGTTCATCATATATGTTTCTTAGTTATGAGATCATTAAGATATAAGAAGTGTGGTTTCATTCAAAGCTCACGCATGTGCTCTCGATCGTGAACAGAATAGTACTTAGAGCTTTGATTTCACAAGTTCTCCAACCTGTAGAGACTCCAACGCATAGCGAGTACCGATCTATGTTTTAGATGCTGGTTGCCGAGATGTAAAGCGCTCTATTCATTGGCTATGATTTTTGTGTTTGGTTTATTCTCTGTTTGTAATGCATGAAAAGAATTAAAATGACAGGCAAATTGTCTCATGTTTTTGTGCTTTCCCCTCCATGGCTATGGTAAAATTTTTGACTCCTGCTTGACGCAACGGATTTCAATTGAATGACATCTAAGAATTATTCAACATATCCTCCTTTCTCCTTGATAACCTGGCGGAGACGAGGAATCACCTGATCACACGGGGCACGCACAGTTTCAGCGTCAATTTCTGCCCAAGATTTGGTCAGGTTTTGCTTCAGAACCTCCACACTTGAGTGGGATACAGCGCAGGAGTTCTGCTCCAAGATTGATCATATCCCAAAATCCGTTTGATTTAAATCAGGAGAAGATGGAGGACACAGTTCCTTGGGTCAAAACGACTTGAAATTGTCTTTGCACCAGTCTTGGCCCAATCTGGCTCTGTGAGAGGTTGCTGCATCCTGCTGAAGTGTAATTCCTACATTTTCGGTGACTTTCCTCAGCCAAGGAACAACTTCATCTTTTAACATCTTCAGATAAACATGTTGATTGATTTTGACACCAGTCTCGATGAAAATCAAAGGGGTTTTGAGACCTATGGACATTACCCCTGCCCACACCATTACCGAGGCTGGTTTTTGTCTCCTGAATGAAGTTCGACGTTCAACAGGCGCTGAATCTTGGAGCAGAAGCTGTATCCCACTCAAGTGGGGAGGTTCTGAAGCAAAAACTGACCAAGTCTTGAGCAGAAATTAACGCCAAAACTGTGCGTGCCACGTGTGATCAGGTGATCCCTCGTCTCCGCCAGGTTATCAAGGAGAAAGGAGGATATGTTGAATAGTTCTTGGATGTTTTTAAAGCCGATATATTTCTCATTTATTTGATACACGAGTTGTTTTGGTTGGCCTTCGTATAATTGAAAAAATCTAACTTATATTTGTCCACACTTCGCTGGGCCATCAAGTATTTTGTACGTTAAAACATAACTGAACCGATCATAATCTGCCTTTCACTGCGTCGAAATTCTGCGCCTACTTATGATGTTAGCTTCTCTCTCCCTACGTATGATGGGGGCGTACATAACATCAGATTGCACGTCAAATGCTAACAATTTTTCATCTTGAGAACTGCCTCTTAGCAATCACCATTCACCTGCAGTCAATGGAAATTGCAATGCGTAATATACATAAGAAGGCTGAAGTCCGTTAGCTCACCTCGCTACATGTGGCCGTTGTAGCAGCAGCAGCTGCTTGGCATGATGACTAGCAAAATATTTTACTCGACCGAGTCATCTGCTTTGCCGCTATCGAAATTGAGGTGTATTATTCCTATTACTCTTTCTTACTTCTTATAGTGTTAGATGAATTCGGAAAGAATTTATGAACGAAAATGCGATTGTGGTTTTGGGTGTGAGAAAAATGTTTACGAGCTTAAAATGAAATTTTCATCCCAAGGACTAAAGGCTTATTTGGGCGTTTGAATTTAAGGGAGCTGCAGTCCAGCAGCACTCTCTCTTAGCGGATGCTAAGCACTTGGAAAGAATTTGCTGCCGAGGAGTCGGTCCAGTACCAGTATACGAGCGCAGCTGTGCACCCGTCGGCAGCTTAACGCCTTCCATGGTGTCTGTAAGTCCGCCTTGGCTCCGTCAATGATGGAATGGGCTTAAATGTCATGTGAATCGTGCGCTTTTGCGCTGGTACAGTCGTTTATCCGCTTTTCATAGGCCATGTGTTAGAGACACTAGAAACTCAAAGTCAGCTTAACTGAGAAAATAAAACTAACGCTTGTGAATGATAGGGTCTGTAAAATAACTCATTTTGACAGATAACATTATTCAGACGAAGAAAATCCCTTCTCACCCACACAGTAAGCTGTAGAAGATCGTGTCTGTCATAGCACTTTTTCTAAAATTGAACTCTTGCTAAAGTATTGAATGCAGCATTCATTTACGATTCCAAATGATTTCACATTTTCCTTTCATGTGGCCTCATTTTTACTGAATTTTCATTTCCGTTATCATCATTCGCACGTACAGAGCACTCTGTGAGGTATTTGTGCAATTTTTCAGAATTTTGCGGACTCTCGCTCAAATGTTAATTACTTAGGTAAAATCCTCGGTGGACAAGTTATTCATTACTCAATGTCTAGTTTGCAGCCACATGTGAATTATTGTTTTGTATGAGCTATTTCGTATGTCAGAAAAGCCCTTTTCTTCCTCTGTTTCGTAATGGTACCACTCTCGCTGCAGTTCCGTTGTAGATTAAAGCTTAGAAGGCAGTGCGTGTGGTCACATCAGGTACCAACTCAGATAATCAATAAATATGTATGATACTGTATATTTATATTTGTATGATACAACCTGCAGGATTCATTACTTTGTTAAAAGAGAGCACCTGATTGTTCGGAAGTAGCTTGTGAAAGAATTGAAATAAATTCATTTCAGCCTTATGATATGTTAGAAACTTTGGTTCTGAGATTTGGATTTCGATCTGGATGTTAACCGCACAAGAAAGCAACGATGAAATTGCCTACCGCTTCTGATTTTTAGTGATGCACTATACGTTGCAGCAAAGGCTAATTGCAATAAAGGCTGGTTGTAGCAAAGGCTGATTGCAGTAAAAAGGCTGATTGCAGTAAAGGCTGATTGCAATAAGACTGCAATAAGGCAGATTGCAATAAGGCAGATTGCAATAAGGCTGATTACAATAAGGCTGATTGCAATAAGGCTGATTGCAATAAGGCTGATTGCAATAAGGCTGATTGCAATAAGGCTGATTGCAATAAGGCTGATTGCAATAAGGCTGATTGCAATAAGGCTGATTACAATAAGGCTGATTGCAATAAGGCTGATTACAATAAGGCTGATTGCAATAAGGCTGATTGCAATAAGGCTGATTGCAATTAGGCTTATTGCAATTAGGCTTATTGCAATAAGGCTAATTGCAGTAAGGCCGATGTTGCTGGGAAGCATTACAGTCTTCAGACGTGACCTGCATCCATGCTGCTGCGAGGCCACTTTTTGTCTTGTGCCTGTTAAGGAGAGTTCCCTGCTGTGCATATAAGGGTTCTATCTGTGTTTTTTCCAGCTTCGATGGAGGATTTTTTTAGGGAAGAGCGGACGTTTGAGAAAATTTCGTTGCTGCGTATTTGCAAGTTCAGGATGGTAAGTTGAGCGAACGAGAGCTGTGTGAGCTTTGTCATTCGCTGTTAGCGAGGGGAAAATCTGTTCGATGTTCTATAGTATTGCACTCTTTTGAAACTTGGGAAATTTCTTGTGAATATTTGTAAGTTTTACGAGTTTGAGTGATGTGAGAATTGCTTCAGAAAATGCACTCATTTCTTGGAACACATGTACTCGCAAACGTTATGGTTGGCGTTCATGTTCACGTTATGGTTTTCTTCCTCACCACTGCAAAATACGCAACATTGACATTCGGTGGGCATGTGAAAATTCTGTTCGTATGATTAAGATGATTTTCAATTGCTGTTAGGAATGTTTTCACTTATGAAGTCTACGCATTTTAGCTGAGATCGTTTGGTAAATATTTTGTGCATCTTGTCTTTCGTGATATATTACTTTACAAAGATCTCAGATTGTTTCCATTGTACTTGACCGCATATTTATTGCAGCTCTAAATTCCTCGACTTACATTCCTGGTGGCAAGTTTCTCTTGTCTTGCGCTCAAGTTTTCTCTCCATAACTTTTACAACCCAAATTGCATGGTCTGCTCGATTCGCTGTCACCATCAAGTTCTTATTGCCCCAATTCTCTGGATCATTTAAATATATTTTGTGCGGTACTCTTGGTTATTTGTCATGGTTCTGGTAACTATCTCCTTGTTTAATATTTGATTCGTGATTTCTTCACTGTCCGAGTACTGCGTATTGTACGCGCGATATTTAAAGCGAAGAATGCTCCTTAAATATCATCAACTATCCGCCACATCGGGAATTTCGTTCAAACTGATTTCCAGGTTAAAATACAATTTTTCATTCCCGAAATTATCGTCATGTGTTCGCTATTGTTTAATGTTGAATGATCACGTACAAAACCAGCCCCATATTCGCTCGTTTTAGCAACTTTTCTAAACAAGTTTCAGAAGCAGCGAGTGTCTGTAGTAACATGATTCCTCTTGGATACTGAGTTACTAAGCTACTTCTGAGCATAGTCCTGGTCACTTTGAAAAATAATCGATAAATATCCCCTTTTTAAGCGAGTCATTTCAATTTTCTCTAAGTTTTTTGCCTGGTATTTTGACGCGTCAAGTATATTTGGGAACGTAACCGTGAGATAATGTTATGTAATCGATTTTGTCCCTGAGTGTCCGTGATTAATTAATAATTTCAAGTATATGAACTTCAATTTTAATCGCTAGTAAATTGTTGGCTTAGATTTTAAGACTTTCATATCCCATGCAATGAAAAATCTCTGAACAACGTTTGAATTCGAACATCCTTTGCCATTATAATGGCTAATACTCGCAATGAAGTTATCAGTTTTCTTCTGATTCTAACGTTCCTCCCGCCTAACAATGGACTAAAATCGACGTGACTAAAGGCAACCGTCGCATATCCAATGCTCAATTCACAGTCAATTTGCTTAAAATCCCTGCAGTCACGTAGCGGGCGTAGCTGTGCCACTCAAACAACTTTCTCTTACTCCGGACCTGAGGTTACCGACCACCGATGTATGGGCGGGTACTAAAGGCAGCATTATATCTCGGCTTTGTCATTCAACCGCTCATACATGTGCATTTCTATGCCGTAAATTTCATGAAAACGCGCAGATATCCGAAGTGTGTGCGTACTGTATTCCTGAAACTATAGGTCTCTCACCTTCTCCTGTCTTCTGTGAAAAGCTTTTTGTTAACAGAATCACTCTACCAACTCACTGACCTCCAGTGCTCTCATAACAATTTATTGAAAAGAATGCTGGACCGTTGTCTTCATGTAAAGTTTATTGCCTTTATCTCCCTCAGTATTAATTGTGAATGTTCTTGCTGGATTATTACTACTTTACATGACTTTGCTATTATTTTCCCTCCACTGTGTCTTAGTTTCTCGTTTTTTCAATTGCCAACGTATATTTTCATTGTCGTGGTTGAATTATGAAAATCAAGTCATTAAGTGCAAAAATATTCCATGTTAATTTCCTTCTTTGGTTTGCTCACAACCTGAGCCTTAATGCATTCATGCGTATTGCTCGTTTACGGTCGCTGAATTGTTAATATAATCCGCATCATCTCGCAAACCTTTCGCTGAACTTCATGTTTCTTAGAACGCTCATCACCAAAACGAAGCATGAGCTTCTGTTCAGGGAGGGTCAAGGATACTGCGATGTTAGTGTCTGCTCGAGGCCAGAACCTTCATTAACGTTCTTACTATGACAGCTTCGCTTTAAAAAGTCACTTGAGCGTGTTTTTTGCGTGAACTTTATAACGCAGGCAAACGAAGAGTTTCTCTCTGCATGAGATTGCATACGTTTTTTCGCTCACGTAATTGATTTCGTTTCGCTTATTGAATAAAGACTTCATCTGCACGCTGTTCACGTGGGTGTCCCATTTCATAATGAGAGTTGAAATTTCAAGTTCACGAGAAATGGTATCTTATCAATAAAGTATTCGGGGCTTTTGACTTTAGTTTCTCAATTAAAAATAACAATGGCTTCGAAATTGTTGAAAAATTTTAATGATGCTCCCTTCATTTCATGATGCATATTCAGTAATTTTTCTTACTTTTATCGCTCATAANTTCGCTTTAAAAAGTCACTTGAGCGTGTTTTTTGCGTGAACTTTATAACGCAGGCAAACGAAGAGTTTCTCTCTGCATGAGATTGCATACGTTTTTTCACTCACGTAATTGATTTCGTTTCGCTTATTGAATAAAGACTTCATCTGCACGCTGTTCACGTGGGTGTCCCATTTCATAATGAGACTTGAAATTTCAAGTTCACGAGAAATGGTGTCTTATCAATAAAGTATTCGGGGCTTTTGACTTTAGTTTCTCAATTAAAAATAACAATGGCTTCGAAATTGTTGAAAAGTTTTAATGATGCTCCCTTCATTTCATGATGCATATTCAGTAATTTTTCTTACTTTTATCGCTCATAAGATTAAAGCAGATGCACTTTCTGCGATTTGACAAAGTTTGGCAAGTCTGGACACTTCATAGTTTCCTTTTCTACGATGTGACCTTTGACGCTTTTAGCTAATCAGATTACGTGGCTTACGAGTCGTTGGGTCGTAAAAATCTCCGGCAAAGTATAGCCGCTTTCTCCTTTTTTTTCCTGCATGGATCTTCCTTTCACTCTGACTTGCGTATGAACTGTCGAGCAGACTGTTTATTTTGTTGTGTTTTGAGGGAACGAAGCTAGAATTGAAAGTTCTTTGTACTCGGTCTGCCTTACTGTTGTATTGGGGCGCTTCCCCTGTGGTTGATGTACAGCTGCCTTTATATGAACACAGGCCAAACATGACATATAAGTTTAAAATAGTTAATGCTGTGCTATCACTTAGTCACGAAATATTGTGAAAATGAAATGGTTTACAGTTTTAATTCATGGGTATCTATTTTCAGTCGATTATATTGCCATTTGTCTACAATTACGTTATGTGTAAGAATTATTATTCCTTGAGTTTCATTGTTTGGTTACTAGCTTTTTTTAAAGTTTTGCGATACATATGCTTAACTTGCACTGAATCAAGCATTGCCTTTGGATATTAATTCGTGCTTATAATTTTAAAACTTAAGTATAGTTAATAACTGTTCAGTTCAAAAAAGCAGAAAATACCTTTTTTTCCTCATTCTACATAGACAATTGTTTTGAGCGCTGTCCATTACTTGCACGTCATCTCCTTACGCCAAATGTGAAATTTGTTCTCACTTTTTTCTTTTTCTTCTTTACAAACTCTGATGAAACTCATCATTTCTGTGTTGTTGCTCCGATGATTGTGTTTAAATAATACTCGTGGCTTTTTTAATGTTTTTATTATCCAGTTGATTGTTCGTCCATTTTATCGACTGCATGTCGCTTGACGAACACCTGTGTGAATATCAAGCAATCAGAACATTCCCTGAAGTTTTTGTGCGAGTTGATAGAGCAAACTTCTCTTCGCTGCTCTTTTTTTCGTTTAATTATCTTACTGCAATTTTCTTTCTACTTACCCATTTTACAATTCCCTCGAATCAATCGACCTACATGAGCGTCTTCCTATAAGAATCGTAGATTTCAAAACTATCAAACCTCATTAACATTCTACCTAAAGCGTCTGAAAACTACCCAGGAACTTCGCGTAGAGTCACCCGTACTTTCTCGTCGATGCGGCGTGCGTTTCTCTACAGGTCCCTCCCCAGCACCTCGGGCGTGTGACCTCCTCCTGGAGGTCATGCGGCGCGCCACGGCCCCTGTCTCAACAGCAGTCGTTACTATTCCACTCGGAGTCTTGCCTTCCGCTCACTTTAGTGCGGTAACTCCTCGTTATGCTTTATCTTAACGCCAGTTTTCGTTGTCAATAAATTATG
>JACJUY010000466.1:199077-214521 GCA_014220935.1 Platorchestia sp. MABIK | reverse complement strand
TGGCGTTATGTGTCGGTACTAAGAGTGCAACCAGCTTCGTTAGTTGCCATATCATCCTTTTATTTTTGTCATTTTGTTGTTGAATGTCACAATTGCGACTTCTTCAAACTCGAGATGATATGACGTTCACTTGTTGAAATCATCTGCTCAATTTTATTTTGATTAAAAATAATTTGAAATCACGAGTTGATTGCATTTTACAAAACTATCAAAGTCAATTATCGTCAAATAGTGTACCGTTTTTGAAAAAAATTGGGAGAAATTTTGAGAAAAAATAGAGGAGTCAGTAACACATTGGATATAGACTGTTTCATTTACACGTTGTGAAAATAGACACTTGCTCCGTAATACATTCGCATCAAGTTCCTATGGTAATTTTTGTGCATCCTTTCCTTGTATTTGGCAAACATTTAAACTCGTTTCTGTATGAGTTAAATACCGTATGAAACAAGAAGAACAGCTGCCGCGGCCGGTCGGTCCGTGGTACCGTTCTAGCGTTCTTTTGTGCCGCGGCTGCAGCAGCGGCGCGTGACGCCCGCGTTGCTCTCGCAATGCTTCTCTGTTTCTTTTGCGGTTGTGCGGGTGCCGTTGTGGCGCACGCTCTGGCTAACTCATTGTCTTGTCTGTTGCGTCTTGTGTCAATCGCGTCGTGAATTACCTCCCGTGAAGTTTCGAGTACAACGAATTTCTTTTTTATCCTTTGAAATTTGGGATTGTTTCTAATACCTTTGGCTAGTGAAAAAATCAAAATCATGGAGGTGATGTTTTTGATCGTAATTCTATTATAATGTCAATTTGTGCGTATCCGCGCTCTAAAAATACTTAAAGTACTGTAATTTGGTCCCCTCCAGTGGATACAATTGTCTCTATGGGTATTAGCGCTCCTGTTGTCTAGTACGCTTTAGGGTACAGTGATTCTTCATTTGGTTTGGAGGTATCATAGAGTACGAAGCCTGATGTAAAATATGCAGTCCAGTTGACTTCATAATTAATTTTCCAAAATAGACTTGAATATCATAATCAATAATCAAGCAACGTGACAGTAATAACCAATAATCTTAAGACGTGGAGTGCATTGGGCGTTTTCATTTTTCTTGCCTTACGCTTGAATTATTCTAGCAAAAGCTAGCATCAAAGAGAAGAAGATAGGAGGGGTGCAATACACAAGACACGTTGGAAACTAAAGCTCCAGCTGTGGGTGGCGCAGGTGTATGAGAGCAGGTGGCTATGCCCAGTGCGCTGCAGATGTGCTCGATCGATCAGTTCTATCCCGAGTCTTATTTTGTGTGCATGCCCCTCATAGTCTAGTGTGCGTTCTGCCAACTGTATAGACGTGTTGCATAATTTTTGCCTGGTGCCAGACAGCTATGAGAGCCAGGACCTTCGCGCATGACAGTGAAACTCCATACGTGATTTTCGTGGAAATTTTATGAACGAATTTCTTCTCAAATGTCAAGTGCGCAGTAAGGTTCTAAAGCAGTGCACTAACCTTTCATTGTCGGTCGTCTACTACGTGGAGGAGCGCTCTTGTAGAACGTGAACACATTTAAACTTCATTTTTGATGGGGGAGCAATAGCTGTGACATATTTCTTATCGATATGATAAAAGTGCAGTAATTGGTTAGGAAATGTTTGTTCTTCGTGTGCATTGGTATTTTTATAAATTTTAATTGTCATTACATGGAAGTACTAGTGAAAAGCATAGTAAAAATCTTGTCAGCCCTAAACATTACACTCGAGTGTCCTCTAATTTGAAACTGGAAATTCTTCTATCAATGGAAATTTTTTTTGTTAACTTTGTGTGAGTTTTTCTGTTGAAACATTACACTACTGTTCAAAATTTACTTTGGGAAATTTCATTCATAGAAAATTTCATCCGTTTACTCACTAAAAGATTTTCGTTGCATGCATTATTGCTGAATCTTTCCGAATAAAGAGAGGTGCCCTATTTCATTTATTCTTAAGTGTTGATTTAGAATGGTACATCACTTCTTTGCTCTCCAGTGCCTCACTCGATTCAGCAGTTAGGCGTCCAACTGTAAAGAGTTCTTGAACAATGGTGTGAATTGTCCAACTGTAGTTATTCACATTTAAACTGAGTCCTATTGTGGTTGAAAATCAATGCTTCTGTTGGAAGTCTGCACGTGGATAAAATAAGTTTGATGTACCCGCACGATTTTATCGTCTAAAATTCCTGTAATTATAGTTGGTTCCATGCTATTGAATTCTATGTACGCATCATTATGTTTAAATCTATAAAATTCTTGCACATCTGAATAGTTACCAAGATTCATTCAGTGTCAATGTGAGGATATCTAGCCTGACTTTTCAACTTCGGATGAATTTTGATGTTTAATTTGGAAGAATTTTCACCTTATTATGACACGAAAACTTGTGTATGAAGTAATAGCCCTGTTCCAGGAAGGGAACAACCTTTGAGAAATCAGTGAATGAAATTCTTAATTCTCTGGCTACAATAATACCTGAAAATTTAATTTTCTTTCAACAGACTGACTTTCATTGTTCTAGTACACTGAATATTCTTTCTGCAGTTGCACAAAGCAGCTCGAAGACCTGCAGAAATTAACCGTCATAAATTCTATGGATCTCATAATGGGCAACCATTTGGTCCTTATGTTCGTAAGTGGACTGCGGGAAGAATAGTATCGTGTCCTTCATGCCAATAACTTTTATTTCTATTTATGAGCGTGTTCTTGAAGCAATGCGATTTTTTTCAAATTGAGACTCTCTGAGTAGTGTTTCTTGTACTTCAAATATTTCTTTGATATAAAATGAAATTTTGGCTTAGTTGTCTATGAAAACTGGTGAGCTTATTTCTTGTGTAAGCCTCTGTCATAAGCTATGTCATGCTTGAAACACACTCTAATATACATGGAGTCTTCAGGAACTTGAAGACGGAAGAATGTGCTAAGCATTGGGATCATATTTAGTAGAATTGTACAAGTTTTAGACATAAAATAATTACTAAGTATAAATTCTATGGAATCTTGAAACATATTTCGTTGGTATGCTTAATCATTTTATTAGCTTATGGTAAAACTTCCTGGGTGATTATAACTTGTAAGCTGTCGTGAAAAATAACCGAAGCTTCTCTGTATCTGACATCTGGAAAGAAGGGGCACCATGTCCATGTACTCACTTAGTGCTAAGATGAATGATCTACTTAAAATATTGAATGTTCCTGGTTGACGAATAGCAGTGCTGGCAACGATCATTTAGTTCTTCCTTTTTATCTTATCCTACTTGGCTGCGTATTTTTTCCTCATTCTCATCTCTCTTTCGTGAAATGGTTTGTGCGCATCAAGGTCGATGTTTAGTTCTTATATATATTCCAATTTTAATAGTTCTGTTTATATTGCTTCTTGATGCCTGGTTCTTTGAAAGGCAGTATTGCGAATATGGATGTCTCGTCAACCGGTGGGATTTCAAATTCTCGTCCTGAATAAAAACTTCCAAAAAATAAAGATTGGGAAAATAAACCTGTAGCTTTGCAGGGTAAGGAAGCCAAAATTGCGATGATTTCGAGCGCATGTACTGCGTGCAGGTAAACCGAGAGCATTTGAGAGCGTAAGCTACAGGGCGTTATCTAATGACCGGTGAGGTCCCGAAAATGCTTGAACGCAACCGGTCAAATCATGCTCATCGCATCAGAAAACTTTGTCTAACTTCGAAGCAAACATTTATACAACCGGTTACCTGATTCAGTTTTTTTTCTAGAGACATTTAGAACACAAAAATGATCCACGCATGCCTTGCGGCTTCGGCTAGGACGTACTAAGGCGTAACGACTTTCGGCATGACAACCGGAGGCGGAAGGGCGTACGTAACACTTTGTCACGCTTCGTCTCTGCTCTCGGCAGCCCACGGAATGTCTTCACCACGAAAAAGTCCTTTAACCTTGTGGCACTGAGCGCTGACGATCGCATTCGAACAATTTCAAATGGAATCGTCGAACATCTTGATCTGTCGAAGTAAATTGTGCAATTCTTTTTGCTATCTTGCTGTTGCTTCTGCTTCCTTCCAGTACGGTTGAGTTTGAAGAAATTCGTTCTTAATTTTTATATTAGATGAAAAAACTCATAGAAATAAAATCAGTGATAAAAAACGGGAGTGAATAAAAACGTCCACGTATCGGTTGGAGATCACCATTCCAAAAATTGGATACAAAATAAAATCTAATGATGTTTAACGAGCAGTTGAACTAAGACTATACCAAACAAAAAAGTGTTTCTTTTGTTTATTTTCCTTGGACCTCTCATCAGTTCAATTCCCCTTGAAAATGTTTTTCCATTGAGCTCTTGAATGCAAACTCTGGTATCTCCATATCCTTCAGCGAATGAAAGATTATTTAATAATCTAAAACAAGCGTAACGTTCCGATCATCTTATGAAAACACACATTATTTTGCTTAGTTTGTTTTGTTAGAGTAACCATAAGTGGCAAGAATTGTTTGAGATCAAATTGTTACTTCAAAATATTGCATATTGTTTGTATGACACTAACATTTGCAATTCCATTGTGGTCAGATATAAAGACATTGGTGATACTGTGAAAGCTGTTTCTATCTATATTACGCATGGGGTGAAAAGTTAGCTTTTTGTAACCTTGCGAGTGCCACTTAGTGGTTTTTCATATCAAGGTTTCTCTTCAAATCGTGAATCTAATCGCGAACATTTTCAACACATTTTTATTTTAAAACGTGCGTCGCCGTCTTAAGTTCTGTAGTAAACAGGGGAATTTCATGTGGCTCGATCTCTCCGTGATACCATATTTTTGGGTTATTGATTTTCAACTTGCCAGTTTTGGCATGAGTGAAGGTGCTCATTCATGACGAACTCCAAACGTGGGACGGTTGTTTCCTCTGTCACGGATTCTCGTATGAACGCATCAGCGATTTCTGTTGCAGCTCTTGAAGGCCTTCGCGATATTTGCGGTGATGATCAGCTCGATGATGGCAATTCGAGGTTGGATGCAGTGAAGTAGAACGTTAATTTTACGGGCTCATGCAGTCGATGCTTCCATGTTCTTTCAAACATTTATGAACCAATTTGGCATTGTTTTATTAATATGATAATTTCTAACTGCGTACGCAAGGAGATATTTCTATCCCGTTGCTATATTCGTTTCTAATTTATTCCGGCTGATCTCGTACTTCATATGCTGCAATTGTCGCGCCAACGAAATCTGTTATATGTTCAAATTGTTGAACACTTGTCTGCCCCTTTAGTTTCTTGAGTTGACTTGTCCCTTATTTTGTTGAAAAACTTTAGTGATTTTAAGCTAAATACTCGGAAATAAATTTCTGAACATAAGTCGCTAAATATGTAACCAATTATTTGTTTACCTTTAAATGTATGTAATTTATCGCTTGAAAAGTCTTTTTGTGTTCGTGCATTTTGAAATAGGTGAAAATGTGAATAAATGTCGATTAAAATGGTACTTTTCAGTTTCTAAGAAAACATGTTAGTTGCCGTGTTACGTCAGACTTTAATTAGATAAATAATTGGTTTGTAAGGTAAATGATAATTATGTAAATTGGACAGCTGTTGGCTTTGGCACAGTGCGAGCGAGTAAAATTGCATCTGATATACATGCGTGGATGTTGTCTACAAGTCCTAAACCTTTATTCATCGCAGAATCGCGGCCACTTCGACCTTAAAAATAATTTAGCCCTGCAAGCATGTTGACGCGGTGTTTACCTCCAAGTTAGCAAAATCTTGGAAGCTCATATAGTTAAACGATGTGCAAGGAGAGTAGAAAAACTGCAGGGATGACTCGTCCACCTCGTAATTGTCGTCGTTTGAGGAGCACGGAACATGAGCGGTCGCACCGGCGCTCTCCGCACTATTTCCGGTCCCATTCCAGCGCACGTCGCACCCTCTACCACTTGTGTTATGGATCTCCAACGTTCGCATAATGAACGTGCCAAATTTCTCTCGGATATTGTCTCAGATAATTTGTTTTTCGAGGGTGCGAAACATTTCCAGATTTTCAGTTAATCGATTTTCTCTATCACATGGGACTTCTTCAAATTAGAATCTCTGCCCTCAGCTGTTCGCTTACTTTGTTCGACTCATATTTTAAAAATTTAAGATTTCACTACATTTTCAGTGGTTCCATAAAGTTTAAAGATTAGACTTGTAACAAATGGTGCCAGTGAAACATTTTAATGGTTTACGATGTTATGGAAAACATTGAATGTCTCGAATTCACTAAGTATGGTCCAAATACTGGAGCTCAGAAGATCATGACGTTCACATTGATAAATATTCCTGTTAAACTGAAAATACTGAGGGCTCCCATCAGTTTTTGGCCTCATGGGCTTTGGAAAATTGTGAATGGCTTATCGCAGCGTGAAATTTCTATTGGGTCAAATGAATTAAACCGGTTGCCGTGAAATCATCGTTTTAATTTTTGTTAGTGCTAACGTGTACTGACGTGAAATACGGGCATTTATTTGATTTTGTTGGTTTTCTGTACTGCTTTGAGCTCTGATTCATGTGTCTTAATGAATCGTTGGTTTAATCTAAGCGTACCTTTGAACATTACCCTTAACTTTTGTTCCCCCCTTATAGATATACCATGATATACAGTATAATTATTTCCTTTTGCTCTAAGTCGCTAAAGTTCAACGGCTCATTTGTGAAGCTTGTGCTCTTTCAGTAACCTAATATTCTTAGTTGATTAACATTTTCTCAATCGGTTTTGATTCCATTGCTCATGACCGTCGTTGGATTCGTCCAATTGTGTTCGTTTAAAATGGACGTTAAAGAGATTGGCACCGTTCTTTTCTTCGAGGACTCTCCAAAAGATGTGTTCTTTTCCCTCAAAGACCATCAATTTTATAAGTCTCGGGGGCCACAAAGTTCGGCATCTTTTTTTTCTTTTTTGTCTCAATTATAGTGTTATAAATTTTTCCACGTGCCAGCTAAAGTTTTTGTTACAACATTTATTTCATAATGTGTGTCGATGCCCTCAATTACAAGTAGAAAAATTCATGTTTTCTCAACCAACGCAACTGAATGATGCCGTGGTTACTTCATCCTTAACCTCAATTTTGCATCTTGGCAACCTAACGAGTCCTTATGTGTGTCGAGAGCTAAATGAGACCAATATAATAATGAAATTCGTCGAGCATGTTGAAAGGAAAGTTGCTTGTTAATGTCAATGTATTCGTAGGTACTGACTTGAACATATATGAGAAGAGTAGGTCATTTGCTTTTTTCAAACGTAACGGCGTAATTTCTCATTTGAGTCTGTTTTCTGAAAAAATGTTTGTTGTATATAAAAATATCATAGAAACTCGTTTCTAGGAGTTTCAAATCAATCTCATTTGTTGTAAATATCTAGAATATTTGGGTCCTGAGATCATAGTGCTCCATTTATGGTGAATATTACATTACAACGTTGTGATATCCAATGCGTGTAGAAAGTATTGTGTAGAAGGGTCGAAGTTTATCAGACATATACATAGTTAGAACTAGCCTTGTTATGAAGAGTAGTTCCCACGTGAGAACGAAGTATACTCTTGACATTAATAACTACAATTTCTTTGAGGCTTGACTCTCGACTATAAGAGTGCAATCTCTTTGAAGCTTGGCATTACTGTTGTCGTCCTTGTTCAGAAGTGATGGTTGCTCCGTGAATATATGCACAATTTTGTCCTGCTTTACTTCAAATCTAGAGCCGCTATCCGGACCAGCTCACTCACGGGTGGTCTTTCTTTTTATTTTTCCCATGTTTTTACGGTGAGACGTCCATTGGAACTACAAAGCGGGAATCGGTCGCGGTGGTTGGAGTGTGACGCGTGCGGTCAGTCATGAGATCGAGGCACGGAAGGGCGAGCGGCTCCCCCTGAGCTTGGAGCCACATTCCTGTTTGGATTCTTGCAATCCTTTGAAATAAAATCCAGCAACCCTTGAACCTTCGTCGAATGAGCTAAAATACGGTCGTGGAAGATTATTATCATCTGAGTTGAGATTCGACGTTTGCTTTGTCGTCGATGTGAATTAGAATTTTCTATTTATCCAATTCCTGCCCTTTATTTTGTGAAACTCTCAAGTTCAGAACAAATTGCACTGTACTGCAAAATTCTGACGTTCGTCAGGTGTAAAAAAAATTATTCGAGATAGTTACTCTAGAACACTTTATTCTTTAAATATTGGAAGCGTGGAAAAATGATTCTTCTAATTATGACAATATCAGTTCTATATCTTTTCTTTTTGGCAAAATGAATCAGTTCGTTTAATTTCAACTTAATTCAATCCGTTCAACGTTTGCGTCTTGCATTAAATTTCATCTCTTGATGGAGTTTGACCCTGATGTACTTTTCAAATATTACGTTTTTTGTCCACAATGTGAATGTGTAATTATAACGTACCAAACTCATTATTTCTGGTCCGCAGTATTCTGGCCTCGAAAATGTGCCGTGTTCTATTTTTCTTTTCAGTCTTTATCTAAAACATTATTGCTCGATTTTTCCCATCTTTTTTCAGCAGAATAAGTGATGAATAGTTTCTCCTTTAATGCTTCACTCCTGATAAGACGCGCGCGGACTTTTTATTCTCATTCCTTTCATGTGGTGTTCGGAGAGTTTAATTTACAGGCCAAAAAATTGAGACTAATTTATAATTTTTTTGTCTTGCAGGGTAACCTACGCGAGGGCGGCAGCATGGGCAAGTCTCCCACCGCAGACGGCGGCGACAGGGACAAGGCAGCGGCCACCAGGACGTCCCGGCAACAGCTACTCAATATCCTCAAGAATCCTGGACCCTATCCACAGGTCAGCGCACTGCACGATCCTGTTAAAGTAGGTCTGTTAGATCTGTTAAAGATCTAACGATCTATTATTATCTATTAAAGATCTAACGATGCTGTTAGAGTAGATCTCTTTGAGATCTAACGACGCTGTTCAAGTAGATCTGTTAGAGATCTAACGATGCTGTTCAAGTATCAAAACAAAACTCGACTTGTTGATGCTGCTTGGAGTAGCTTTTGTTCATGACAGATGCACTAGCAAAAGCGAAAAAAATTTTCTTCTATACGACCTCACACTTCTTATTTCCAAACAATTTATTGTATTTGTAATGTGTTTAGACTTAGGCAACGCGTGTACATCTTGAAAATAGAAGGCAACTTAATATCCACTTAAAGGCAACTCGAAGAGAAAATGACTATCTTTGTAATTAAACTTTGTATGAAATTGGAAAATGAATTTCTTTGAGCTTGTGAGGTTCCGAGCCTCTTCCTACCCCGAATGAAAAATGGCGGCTTTATTCCACATCGAGTGTGACAACTTCAAATACGTCCCGTTGGCTGCAGGTGTGAAGTACTCATCAAAGCTCTTAACTTATCCTCATTTCAACACTAGAACATCCCAAACTATGTTCGTAAAGCCTTCAGTAAAACTAGGCCGAAGCGGTATTGGGTAAATTTTAAATTCTTTACGTACGCGTATAAATTTTCTTTTGTGATGAAATGCTGCAGCAGAGCGGAATTACTGAGGCTTTTCTTCACGGGACGAACGTCGTGATAGCCCGCAGCCTGCCGTGCTCCAGGAAGGCTATTCGTTCTGCCAGTGATAACACGGAATAATTTCTATTCTTTTCTTAAATAACTACTATGTTTGAGTAGCCTTGTAATTACAGTAACTTCATCAGGATCACCGACTCGTGATAATAATTGCGTACTCGCACTTGAGCGGTCTAAATTATTGTGGTTTTTCTCTAACTTAATCAAGTGTATTTCTGCACTGTGAATTTTTCAACGAATTTTGCAGGAGTTTGAAGCTGTTATAATTCTTTTTCATAACTGGTTGAAAAACTATTTAACCTCTTATTTTGCGATTTCATCTCACTGCAGCACGTTTTTTCTACTTTTACCCTGACTACATGTCAATCGTGTAAGCACACAAGGGCAATTTTAATACCGAAGACGAAAATAACTTGAAATGAGAATGTATGATTTTCATGAGTTTAGTAAAAGAAGGAGGAGGTATGTTTATCAAAACAATGTATGAGTTCGTTGCATCAAGTGAAGTGCGTACAGTATTTTTAACAGAATGTTTCTTGTGTGTTGAGGAGGAGGTCCGTTTATCATTACAATGAATAAGTTCGTTGTTTCAAGTGAAGTATTTTTAACAGAATATTTTTTGTGTGCTGCCAGGTGGTGTTGCCTGCCGCAGGTGGCTATTGGCTGGACTCGGGCGAGCCTGAAAATCATCAGTTCGATCCTTCTTCAGCGAGTGGTGTCTCCTCAAACTCTTCATCCACCACTACTCAACTCAACCAATGCCAGTACAACCCCAGCAACGCTACCTACCTACCTAGTCAATGTTTACCAAAGCCAAATGTGCCCAACTACCATAACTCGAATGGTCCTACTTACGAGAACTCCTCTAACAATTTTCATTCTCCCTACTCGAATAATTTTTCCTACAATGGCTATTCATCGTCGACTCCCTCAGAAGTGTCATACGAATCATCCCAATACAGTGACCACACCACAGTCTCCCAAACGTCACAGTTCATATATGGCGGCAGTAGTCAATACCCAAATAATAATGCCCATCCTAACGATAACGCCCACCACAATCAACCGAATAAGAATGATATGCAACAACACCATCAAACAAATAATTTCAATGATAACGCGTATGAAGACCATCGAACAAATCGTCAACACAGCAAAAACTGCAATTCCTCTCCAGGCCCTCAGCAACAACGTCAGCAGCAACAACAGACTGGCTCGATTGCTTCCAATGCTAACATCAAAATCGAGAGCGACGAGACGGCTCAGATCTACAGGCGCCATTTTATGGGCAAGGTGAGTTCTTTGTTTTGGAACTTTGGCATTGGCCGTAAAGCTTGAAATTTTCATTCCGTGTAGATGACACGTGAGTCAAATGCAGCGGTCCATGACGAGAGTGTCTGCTTTTGTTACTTGGTTGTTTGTGCTTCTTTCATTTCAGTTTTCTTTTGGTGTGTAACAGTTGATCCCCTTCATCAAATTTGAACTTCAGAGAAATATGAAAACTAACGTTATGTTAAATGTTTTATTACAGTTTTGGCTTTATCGCTTTCTGTTTCCCTGCATTATTTATTCTTTTTTACTTTTTGCACGTTGCATTTTCTCTGTATTTCCCTTGAATTTTCCTAGAACTCATAAACATAAGAGTCCAATTGAATAGAACACGCATTGTAATCAGGTAGACACGTGAATGAACTTCTTTTTATCTGTCGGAACTTCTGTGAAATGCCCGCGAACGTATACAAAATGTTGCTACTTTTACTAAACTTGACGCTACATTTCTCTGAACTGTGGTCGACCGGAGTCAGTGTTCGCTATCTCTTGTGACCCAAGACGAAGAAGAGCGTCTTCCTCCTTTGCCCGTAGCAGACTTCACGAGCTCGGTATCGATAAGATAGTTCATTATATGAGCTCTCTCGTGGTCGACAGGCCCTTAATGGGATGCCTTATAAAACCAGGCTCCGGAAATTCCTCCAGAGCACAATGCGAGACACGTGCTCCTGTTTCTATTAAAATAAGCCCCAATTTTTTAAAATTAGCTCTTCCTTTTTTGTGGTTCTCTCACAACGCGATGTTATAGTCAGTTATCAAACTTGTAGAGCTGAGGCAAATTTTTAGCCAAACTTGATTTTGGTGAAACAGTTTTTCAGCTTAGGTTTTTATTATCCTTAACAGTATTGCGCTTATTAGTGAAACGTGATGGGTAATAAATTTGTGCCTGTAAAAAGATATTTTTCAAATCGGTGTACTCACATGAATTTGATATTTTGCCAAGTTTAATTTTCTACGTATGCTGCATAAATACATTAGCGACACTATTTAATGCCTCTTCTATCTCTTTGACGAGACTTACAGATGATTTTGTTCCTCAGCTGTCACTTAGCGCTCACTCGTAAATCCACTTAAAACCGCCGAACACGGTAATTCTTCGGCTCCAACAATCAGTCACGAGCAAAACCAACACTGAGCTCATGAGCGATTGTGGAGCACTCCAATTACAGAGGTGGCTCTTCGCTGCGCCTGGTGACTTTCTTACCTGGACGCACCATTTAGGGCCACGCAAATGTGCTTAGCTCTACCTGGGTTGCCCGATGCCTGACGACCCTTCTCTGTATCGTAAAGTCGGCCCTGCTCTCGAAACTGGGTGTGTGTTGCTCGAGTCATTCGACTGCTCTCTTAATGAATGATCTCACTGAGTGACAGTATGCAGAGAAAAAGACGTTGTCCCATTCATTACAGTGGATAATTTTAGTCTGTTCTTAAATTAGTATCATCGCTCCTGATACAAAAGAAAAGTGCACATGAATTTATCTGAGTTTTATGATTCTTTAACATCAAATGAATCGCTTCTGTTGAAGCTCTCTCGTTCAGTATGCTACGTTTTCAGGCTTTCAGTGAATTTAAGGTTTTCCGTAGTTTTCATCTGTCAATGATGTTCAACTTCTGCTTCAGTTTACAATTTCAGTGTTCATAGATCTGTAGCAAGACTGTTTTCTGACGTTTTTAGTTTATGCGGTGTTAGTTCCCTAAAAGTGTTATTCGAAACGGTACAATCTGAACTCCGTGACAATGTGCGTTCTGCAATTGAAAGCCTTGCTTTGCAGCGGACACGGTCGATATAAACTCGTTGGGGAGGCCCGCTGTACCGGTGCTCTTATCGATCGAACTGTGCATGCAGAACTGCCGCGGCTTCCTATCACTGTATATGGTCGTAACTGTTCGTAAGCGACTTCACATCAGCTTAGATAAACGCTAAGAACGGAATGCACTGCGTGCTGCAGGTGACGTGCGACGGTGGTGCTTGACTTCCGGCGATTCGCGTGCTTGTAAAGTTGTACTAGCAACTCCGTATTTTATACATTTATGATGTCAAGTTTTGACGAATCTGTCCTCTCTGAAGTTTCTGTGCACTGTACGTAAGCAACTGTAAGCCCGCACCAACTGAGATGTGCTAACCCGCGTTAGGGTCACTGCAGTGAATATTCTGCGTGCACATTCTGTGACAATCACACGTAAGTTTAGTCCAATCTATTAACACACTGATCGATGATTGGCGGACCATTTTCAGCCTCACATGTGTCCTGATACCTCAAGTAGGTCGCAACTGTTGCTAACATTGAGCTCTTAGTAACTTATCGCTGAGTTACCAGTACTGACAGCTCTTCATTCAGTGGCTTCTTAGCAATTTGAAGTAACATAATTTCTCATGATGGCGGAGGCTTAAGTCTGAATAACGTATTATTGTACAGATTGTCAGTATCATTTATTGTATTAGTTTCAGATCACTATTGAAAATAAGTTCGCGCTGTCATTGCACTTGAATCTTGTGAGAATGATTGATTCAAACTTTCCGTCGAATTTCGGATTCGCATTTCTCTAGAGCGCTGCTGCTTAACTGTCGTCTTTATTAATGAGCATTCTGAAGCAGATATGATGTGAAACTTCAACTGACATTGAGTTCATTTATTCAACATTTATGAGCTTTTGGATTAATGAATTTCTATGACGAGTTTGATGAAGAACGTTTTCTTCGTTATATTTCATTGCCACAATCATTTGTGTGATTTCAGTAATTTCATATCATGAGGCGTTCAAGAGGATTTTATCTTTGGAAAACATCCATCTTTCCTCTAACAGGGGATGTCCTGTTTAACATTCCCGACGGTTTACAATGTTAGCTGGAAGTTTGCAACTTCCCGGTTGATCATGGTAAATTACTGTAGTAAAAATAATTTCAAATCATTTAATTTAAGTAATGCTGTCAAATACACATGAGAGATATCCTACAATACTAGGTAGATCGAGACCGCTAGAAAAGTCAACAGGAAAATAAGTGTTAAGAAAGTAATTGGAATGACATTTATGTCGGCGTCTCCTACTGGAACAATCGAATTCACCTACATAGAGCGGGGTCAGAATCATTTCCTGACATATTTAGGTGAAGAAATGGGGCTAACTCTGTGACCTGATCTCAACCGAAAGGATTTTTCGCTCTGGTTTATGATGGAGTCCGACGCACGCTACAGCTCACCCCGTTACAGCTGAAGCTGTGAAAACCTCCCTCACAAATGGAAGAAAACACCTTGAGACCCGCTGCGTGTGCGCCAGTTTACGATGCTGATACGAACTTATTGTTCGAGCTAGGAAACGCATCAACTGAAATTCGGTCATGATGTAGATAAATGTTTTAATCATATTTTTTGTGAACGTTTTTCCTCATTTTTACCTCGCAATTCAAGTATATTGACTTTTATTTTAAACCTTGGACTTGTTGTGTTGAGGATAAGCATTTTGTAAATGTAGGCTTAAGAAGAAATGTACCAATGACGGAATTAATTCCCAACTCAATCTATAGGCAGCGGGTCTGTTTCAGTGAATGTTTAATTTTCAGAATGTTGTATCATCTTGCGGTAACTCTTGAATTACCATTAGTACGCAGAACGCAATCGAGAATCATATGCCAATAATACCTTCAAACTCACATTAAAAGTCAATTTTGACTGAATAATCCTAGTCTGATCTCTGCGGATCTATCATATAGAGTCATTACCACCATACATATATAGAGTCATTACCACCATACATATATAGAGTCATTACCACCATACATATATAGAGTCACTACCACCATACATGTATAGTCACTACCACCATACATATATAGACATTACCACCATACATATATAGCCATTACCACCATACATATATAGCCATTACCACCATACATATATAGTCATTACCACCATACATATATAGTCATTACCACCATACATATATAGTCATTACCACCATACATATATAGTCATTACCACCATACATATAAAGTCATTACCCCCAGAAATATAGAGTCATTACCACTAGTGATGTACCGATACCATTTTTTTTTGGCCGATACCGATACCCATTTTTTGGCCGATACCGATACTCCGATACTTGGAAATACCGATACTTTGACCGAGACTGCTACCGATACCGATACTTCTACAATTATATTAAAATAAAACCATTATAAGTCCTACAAGGGTGTTATAATAAAATTATTCACTAATGTATCTAATAATATAACAATATTGACAATAAAGTTTTTGATTATGAATAATAAAACTGCTCTTGCTCTGTTAACTATATTGTTAAAAAAAACTAAATGAAATCCATTCGATAGATAAGTGTTTCTAATCGTATTGCAACGTAATTTAGACTAGCTCTGATAGCAACTGGTTCCAAAAGGGGAGCAAAACAATCGAACGAGGTTTGAACGAAGCTTCAACTAGGTTTGGACGAAACTTCCACTAGGTTTGGACGAAACTTCGACTAGGTTTGGACGAAACATCAACTAGGTTTGGACGAAACTTCAACTAGGTTTGGACGAAACTTCAACTAGGTTTGGACGAAACT
>JACJUY010000466.1:167615-196912 GCA_014220935.1 Platorchestia sp. MABIK | reverse complement strand
GGTATAATTGGCATATGATTCTCGATTGCGTTCTGCGTACTAATGGTAATTCAAGAGTTACCGCAAGATGATAAGGCATTCTGAATATTAAACACTCACTGAAACAGACCCGCTGCCTATAGATTGAGTTGGGAATTACTCCCGTCATTGGTACATTTCTTCTGAAGCCTACATTTACAAAATGCTAATTCCTCAACACAACAAGTCCAAGGTTTAAAATAAAAGTCAATATACTTGAATTGCGAGGTAAAAATGAGGAAAAACGTTCACAAAAAATATGATTAAAACATTTATCTACATCATGACCGAATTTCAGTTGATGCGTTTCTTAGCTCGAACAATAAGTTCGAATCAGCATCGAAAACTGGCGCACACGCAGCGGGTCGCAAGGTGTTTTCTTCCATATGTGAGGGAGGTTTTCACAGCTTCAGCTGTAACGGGGTGAGCTGTTGCGTGCGTCGGACTCCATCATAAACCAGAGCGAAAAATCCTTTGGGTTGAGATCAGGTCACAGAGTTAGCCCCATTTCTTCACCTAAACATGTCAGGAAATGATTCTGACCCCGCTCTATGTAGGTGAATTCGATTGTTCTAGTAGGAGACGCCGACATAAAAGTCATTCCAATTACTTTCTTAACACTTATTTTCTTGTTGACTTTTCTAGCGGTCTCGATCTACCTAGTATTGTAGGATAGCTCTATCATGTGTATTTGACAGAATTACTTGAATTAAATGATTTGAAATTATTTTTACTACAGTAATTTACCATGATCAACCGTGAAGTTGCAAACTTCCAGCTAACATTGTAAACCGTAGGGAATGTTAAACAGGACATCCCCTGTTAGAGGAAAGATGGATGTTTTCCAAAGATAAAATCCTCTTGAACGCCTCATCATATGAAATTACTGAAATCACACAAATGATTGTGGCAATGAAATATAACGAAGAAAACGTTCTTCATCAAACCCGTCATAGAAATTCATTAATCCAAAAGCTCATAATGTTGAATAAATGAACTCAATGTCAGTTGAAGTTCCACATCATATCTGCTTCAGCACATATACAGAGTCATTACCACCACATATATAGAGTCATTACCACCACATATATAGAGTCATTACCACCACATATATAGAGTCATTACCACCACATATATATAGAGTCATTACCACCACATATATATAGAGTCATTACCACCACATNGAAGAATTACTTGGGGGAAATTACCGCGATATTTCGTACACGAGCCTAAACATTTCGTCATTACAGGTCTAACGCTGAGTTGTACTGCTCAATAGTAGTAGGAAACGGGCTCATGCTTCGCACGTTTTTGCTCTTTTAAGTTCGACGATTTAGCCATGCTATGCTAAACTGGATGGCGAGAGGGCTTTTTGTGAAGTATGAACGAGTTTGTTGTAAAAAATTGTTTATAGGCCGTATGATAGGCAGCTATTCAAACGTTGTATGGACAACTGTGTCGATAAAACTGTTCAAAATCGATTCTAGAACAATGCAGCTAAACTGTGAAACTAAATTATCAAACATTAGTGTGCCGTTCTTCGTGCATCTAAGCGGAAGTCTCATTGTTATGAGAGTAGCGTCCAAGAAGCGCTTTCGTACATTTTATTCGTGAGAGTAGCGTCCAAGAAGCGCTTTCATCCATTTTATTCGTAAGAGTAGCGTCCAAGATGCGCTTTCATGTTCGTTACGGAGCGACTTGTTTTAGCATATCAATTTTCTCGTCATTGAAGCGAAACATCTATCGAACCTTAACCCGCTGGTCGTTGGGATTATTTTCTCTTCTTACGCCTCATCGTGCTCGCTTAGTCTTGTTCATCTCGGAGTTGGATTTAATTTCTGTTGAAAAATTAGTCCGGAACAAATCAACTTTAATTGAGTGACCTGAAGTTTTGTTATCTCTAGCTGACACACTTCGCGAGAATGTGCAGAGTTAACATGCTCTTTCTGGTTGTCTTGTTTACCGTACATGGTTTTTATCCAAGTTTCTAATCTAAGGTTCGATCTATATCTGACTAGCAAATCTAGTTCGTTTTTACTTTTTTGCTGGATACGCCACATTGTGGAAAGTGGTGCCAAAAACAAGAAATGTGTCTACTTTTTGCCGTGATGCGCAAATTGGACAGGTTTGGCTCGTGTCAATTGCACACTTCTCACACTTTGCAAACTGCGACATCTCACTTGAATAGAACTGTGGACAAGTTAGTCGAGGACTTCACGATGCTGCCAAAAGCTACCCACCGCCATTATTTTTATAGAAAGTTTTCTGTAATATAAAATGATCACCACGTGAAAAGTGTGATTATTCCACGTGGAGGTATTCCAGGAAGAAAAATCAAAATTTGCATATTTTTAAATTTACTTGGGATTGAGATAAGTTCGCCCTACTCTTAGAATTGCCGCTAAAGGAGATCGATTCTTGTACTGATTTTAAATTTTTCATGAAATCACATGTCTATTTTCAAGTCCAAAACGTAGCGAATTGAATGTGGTAAATTTACTACTCGTGGTCATGCTGCAGCGATGAGTAATGGGCTGGTAGGCTTGAGCAGCTGTAAGTTAAGCACCATTGTTCGCTGAAATAATTCTTCTGTAGCGCAAATGCTTTTATATTGCTTTCATAGGCTCGTGTTCAGTATAAGAATACCCCTCAAGGGCTGATACAACTATTGTATCTATAAGAGTTAGTGCTCCTAGGGAAAAATGTGAGGTCCCGAGCTAAAAGTTAGGTAGATGTTCCTTTTTTGAAATAGAAAAGGTTTTTTGTTTGGTTCCAGATTAATTTTTTCAATTTACTTCTGTCCTGTTTTTCATCACCTACCACTTTCTTCGACCTTTATTTCGTTTCAAGAACTTCTTTCACAACACTCATTTTGTGTATCTTGTGCATAGATTTCACATTTTTTTGAGTCCATACTAATTTTTTTCCTCCTTCCTTTCTTTGTAACGCCTTTGCTTAGGTTAGGGAGTTAAACTACCATCTGATCTGATCTTGGTATGGGAAATTATTTGTAAGAGCAAAGCTCTTTTGTAGCTTGACGTTGCTCGACCTTTTCTTTCGTTATTGTTTGCTTTTTCATGCAGATTCAGTAGGTCATGATTCAATAGCCGGCTAATCCGTCCAATCTTGTCACTCTACATTGATCTGATAAACGATTTGTTATTGTTCGAACTAAATGTTGTTATCAAAAGAAAATTGTGTTTGGAAGATCAATGATGAAAAGTATGGAATGTAGCTGTTTTAATGACGAATTTAGGTCCCAATGTTGCCTTGAAACTGCCAACGTGTACTGAGACACGTGGGCTAGCTTATGCCTGAGTTTCACTCGCTCTTTTTGTGGCTCTAAATATTTTCCCGGCCTTCCGAAAGGTGTTCAGAATTTTTTTTTAAATCCTCTTTGTCTGCATTGAATTCGTTGGCAAATGGAATTTTGATGCACATCAAATTCATTGCCTTCTCTCGTGGAAGAGACAGAAAACACACATGCATTTTCCAGTGAAAGAGCTGGTTCATGTTCTCGAATTCGGAACAACAAAAGTTCTAGAAAGAGAGATTTTTGAGATTGTGATTTTTGTTTTCTCACGAGATTTTTATTTGCACACAGACTAGCATTTTTCAGTTCACTGCCGTTTTTTTAGGACCTTTTACTTCTTCTCTACTTTAATCTTGTTCCATAAACTTCTTTAGATCTTGTTGTCAGTATGCGCATGGTGTCTATTTCTTATTTCACTTTTTCGTCTCACCACGATGCTTCGTCTTCTGTAACAGTTGCAAGCTATTCCAACAGGGTACTAAATTATGGCCTTCGCAAATTAAGCTTGAACTTCACTGAGTTTCACTGTGATAATCGCCTTAACTTTGCAGGAACGAAGTTTAAATCGTGATCATATTTATAAATGAAAAATAAAATTTGCAAACTCATCGATCCACGGGAACTCTGCATTTGAGATTGAAATATTATTTTTGCTACTGAAAGTTGATCAAGTAGTTCGAAGTCGGCGTCCAGCATTCTTAGCGATTTTTTCACGAACGACTTTTTGAAATTAACGTTATTTATTTAAATCCACGTCTGTAAACTGAGAATTTTGAAAGTCGTCTAGCTTACGGAAATTTTTATTGGTACGGCGCGAGTGTTTTCAACTCTTTTTTTCGAGATTTTGGCTTAAAACTTCAAGGGACTGACTGAAGAACTTTTTAATTCCAATAGCGAACTTTACTCTTCTCAGTTTTCTTAGTCTTAATTCTTAATTTCTTCGTTTAAGTTAGATCAGAATTTGTTTTTATGGTCCGTTCCAATAAAATGAGTTTTTTCGTTATCAGCGGAAGGAATTATTTTGAAAAATAGTTATTTTCCTCACTTCTGGGCAATTAGAGAACAGTTTTTCTGAAAACTGCTCTGTCTTCTGCTATTATCAATAGATGCAGTATTAACACTCTTAGGAAGTAAAATGAGGTCCCAAGCTGAGAGTTAGGTAAGCCTTCTTTTTTTTAAACGAAATACGTTTTTTGTTTTTGTTAAAGACGATATTTTTTCTATTCGCTGCTGTCCGGTTTTTCAGCACTTCTGACTTTCTTCTTCAACTTTTATCTTGTTTCATAATCTTCCTTCTTAACTTACTGTTTCTCAACTTACGCAGGGAATCCTGTGCGGGAATACGTCTTGTGCATAGATTCTGTGTTTCTTTTACTCCGTTCTAAATGGTGCCTTCATCCTTCGTCTCTTTGAACATCTTTGTTGTGTTAAGATAGACTGAAACTAACGTATATTTAATCAATAGATGCAATTTTCCCTGAGCGTTCCTTAGCGAGGAAAAATTGTTTGTTCCATGTTGACAGCAATTGCATGGTGAGATGATGCTCATTTTGCCGTTGAGATTTGTCCATGTTATGAGAAGGATACCCGCAACTGCCCCCAAAATGTAAGCTAATTTTTGATGTTTATTTGGTTGGCATCGAAATGAAATCAACGTTTGTTTTCCGAAAAGAAGCATTATGTCTCTTTTAAACATAACGCTAATTATTTCAAAGAATACTTCGATATCGTATGCAGCATGTGCTAATAAGTGCGTTAGTCAACTTATAAACTACACCAGATTTTCTTCGAAAAATACGCTCTATTGAGCGAAATCTCAGCACGAGTTTGTAACTCCGCACTGGACGCGACCAACTCATGCATTTTGACTTGAAAGCTTATGAGTACTTTCATGCTGAGAATTTCGTATTTCAGGATAGTATTCTTCTATTTTGTGATAACTTCTGATCCAACAGGCTGCATTGTTTATCTTGATCAGGGGAAATTCAACAGAAAATCCAACTCGCCGTATTTTGTATGAATTTATGACCTACAACATTAATAACATCTTTAACTTTTTTCCGCTCAGGAACACTGGAACTTTTATGGGGAAGACGACACGTTGGGGCCCGTAGTGTTGAGCTACAAAACAGAGACGATCAGCAGCCAGCCGCACACGCGCCTGCTGCTGCGACTCCAGACGGGCACGCTGCACCACAGGGTCGCTACTGCGCCCTCGGTGCCCTCTCCGCTCGCGCTGGCTAAGGTGGGTCACTTGCTCCTCTTATTTGCTCTGTTGTTTGCTGGAGTTAAGTGTTCCTCTTGAGATTTTTTCTTGCTCTTGTGATTGTTTGGTCGTGAGTGTACACTATCTACTGTTGTGATTGCTTAGTTTTGTGATTATGATTATATATCTGTTGTTGTGATTGTTTGGTCTTGTGATTATGATTATATAATATCTGCTGATGTGAATGCTTGTTTTTGTGAGTATGCACTATCTAGTGTTGTGAGTGCTTGCTTTTGTGAGCATGTACTAACTTCTGTTGTAAATTGATGATGTTGAGAGTGTTTGTTGCGATTGATGATTTTTTGTTCTTGTGATTTGTTGGTGGTGTGATGATTTCTATTTTCGGTTTGTTGTTATGTTGTGGTTGACATATGAGGGCAAATTTGGGCACAGGTAAGAGAAGGAGCGCCACTGAACAAAACGATTATCTCTTTTCATGAAAAGGAGATAACAAACGAGAAATTGTTCAGGTTTTCAAGTGATACTTTTTGTCAACTGGCTGATGGATTTTAGCACACTTGAAAATTAATTGCCGCCAACGAGTGTATATTTTTATATGCAGCATGGATTTTCATCAGCGTGCCAGAAATTTTCTGGACTTATGATTAGACAAGCGTAAAATTCCTCACGTAAAGTCTGATGAATAAAACAACTTCCTCTAACGCGGTTCTCTTCATTGTGTTTCTACCATTTTCTTTCTGAAGCCGAATGTATGGTACATGAAATTTTCCGCCACCTATGTTACCGGGAGCATTGGGATTCAACCCCTAGGTGAAATAACCTGACGCTTTAAATTTCAGTGCTTTCGGTTGTGCAGAAATTTTCTATCGTCTTAAATGCTTTTGAAGATTGCGTGTGACTGTACACCTGGTCACCTTGAAAGCAATCGCAGGTGCTTGATGATCAATGCCGGGTTGTGTAGGTCATCTTCCTGTAGCTGGCGCAGCTGCACTGTGGCCCCATACCTCCCTGACCTTTTCTGCACCTGACCCACCTAACGGAATGTTTTGCTCTGAATGACCAGCACACGCTTTCCCATTGTCATGCCGAGGCGTGAATCCGTGGGCACGAAACCTCGAGACTTCAGTTTTCATGCTTCACGAGTTTTCGAGCCATTACTAGCAATAACTTGAGTGAATTCGAATGTTAAGATGGGTTAAGTTATGTTCGTTTTCTGCTGATGTTTAGCGATGGAATATTCATGTCATACAACTTCGATAACTTTGCTTGGAAATTTTTTATTTCAAGTGACGCTTCTCCGTCAATAATGGAATTTTACCTGAGTTTCCTAGTGCTTTATTGTAATTTTACCATGCCGTAGTCGCGGATATCGATAATGCTAATACTATTCATGACATCTGCACTTAATTGAACCAAAATTTTGTTGTAGGAAGTCAGGGTGAACTAAGCGTTTTACTGGAGCTTCTGCCATTTCAGTCCATTACGCTATCCAATTTCGCTTTCGCTTCTGCAATTTCATTAGTGACATTTTCTCGTGGAATTCTAATGAGAACGTAATCTAGCGTTGGAATGATTTTCTCAAGCATGCATAGCTCTAATTTACTTCAACGCATGTGCTCATTAAAATTTATTAGCATCGTTGAATTTCATCTAGTGAATAACGAAGTCTTCGCTCATTTTTCGTCAATTTCTGCATTCGACTTATTTCGCGCGCTGAAACGAACATGGATGTTCTAGAACCGTTCTTACATATAGGACGACCAGCCGTTTGGATTTGACGGGTACATTTGACATTCGGCAGTTAGATGTACGGCAGTTAGATTCTCCTATTGTCACAGGGCTGTTGATATTGATTTTAAAATTTTTTATGTAATGTTGATCATATAGCATAAATGGTAAAAATGAGCAAATCCTTAATTGCTGATAGATCAGTAATGTATATGGTAGCCCGTTTTCTAGCTACGACCGACTGATTTGCTAGTACTAGACAAAACTTGAGCCTGCATGGATCCTATACTCCTTCATAGTACTTGGCATTCAATATCAATTCAGATCTTCACAGGAGTTAAATTGTTCCAATGAGTGTGGTTTGCAACGAGTGATTGGTTGTATTATCAGTGGTGACAAAATAACGAAACTATATATCTTTTGAGAAATATGTTCACTACAGTTAAGAAGCTTCTCCCTAATATTTTTGATACATTGGTCGAGAGTGGATTCAATGTTCAAAAGACAAAAATGACCCTTGGAATAAAACGTAGGCGTAGCATTCAATTGAAGGAATTTCAAACAATTTAATTTGTGTTGGATACCCTTTTCAGTTGCGAGATGAGGGAAAATAGAAAAGTAATGCTCACTATTCTATCGAATGACTTTGGCTCAGAAAACCTGCAGATCAAATCTTCTCTGGAGGAGGCAGGTTGCTCAAGCGTGTCATGTGTCCCACTATTTCACTGTTAGTGCATCATTACTGGAATGAGATACCCCTGGCGTAAATTCACTGACCCCCAGAAACTGTCAGATATTTTTAGTCTGGAAGCGTAATTTGCTATTTTTCTTACTTCATTTTTCTGGGATGTAACGGATGTATCGTATCAACAACAAACGTACGAGCAAGGTAGCCTCCATTCCCCTCTACGCAGATAAAAGCACCCTTTTCCTCTGTGGGCGTTCTTGTCGCTCAGTAACATACCAATGAATGATAATAAATAATTGGTTAATATAGCGCTTATTTATAAGCAAGTTATCCTTGACTCTCCGTCACTCCACTTCCGTGAGCGTAATTGGCACGCCTTCATTTTGTTTGTGCATTCCGATCGCTTGTTTGCTTCGCTGCACGGCCTTCGTTGAATAATTGACTCCAATTCTTGTATGTTATGTTCTGAAACGGTTTTGTGTGAACTGTAGCGTACCTTAGTTGATCCGTAGAAAATTAGGAACGATCGATTTTCTGCCCTTTTTGGTTCTATAAGGGCTCATTCTGGTCTTCTAGGTTTGGAAATGAAGTCGGTAGCTGTTTCAGTACCATTAGACCCTTTCTTGAAATGAGCATTGTTATTTTTACTGTTCAGACTCATTTTGTGCCCTATATTGTCGTTTTTTCCTGTTCACTACACGTGTCAGCCTGCTATGAATATCTACTAAGCTTTAGGATTTGAAATAGGAATTTTTTTTCACTATTCACTCGTTTGTATACATCCGACAGCGTATACTTAATACTTATTACACTAGTCATCTTAGCGTATTTCCCGTTTGTTTTCTCCTGAATCAGATCTAACATCCTGGATTTTGGTTAATTTGTCCTTATCAACATCTATTGTTCAAATCTCATCAAAATCAACGGTTCGACCATGATTGCAAAAATGACCTTGCCCTCTGCCAACACCTGTGGAGGTCTGGTGCTGGTCCTGCATGTGGGCCTCTAAACGATGATGGATGAGCAGGAAGGTTGGCATTTGTATTCTCCTCACTGAAACACGAACTCAAGTGCAGTCTCTAAAAACTGCTTGAATTGGCATTCGTTTCTGAATCACTGTGTGCCATTTTTTGATGCTCTATGAGTAATCCTAGTGTTTCAACACAATTTTTTCGCTTGTGTGTAAAGCATCTGAGTTTTATTTCCAACGTGTATCAACTTTGCAAGTTTGGCTCCTTTTAAGTCAGATCTGTATTAGAATGTGTACATCCTCATAGTAGCAAGACACATTTCGCTTGGCGGTGCGCATGTTCTGTAAATAATAAAAAGAAACTGATATTTTCTGGTATGTTGCTCCCTTGAAGTTTGGGGCCTGTGTTCTGCGTAGTATGAGATCTGTGTTCTAAATTATAGGTCAGGATTGAATGGCTAGTATGCTTGATCGTCACTGAAGAGCAAGGAAACAGTTTGGTGCATGTGAGGCTGGTTCCTTCGCTTTTCGTGTTTTCTGACCAGTTGAACTGCATGTACTTCTCTAAAGTTGGCTGTGAAGCAAAATGTTACGCTCATTTCGGTGATAAATGGGTTGGTCTCGAAAGAACTTATAATAATTCCCAGTAGATCACAATGAGTACGTTTTTATTTCATTTTCCCGAGATCAATAGAAGCGAAAATAAGACATTTGCGTGTATAATGTATGCAGATGCTTTTGATCTCGATACATTTTATTCTTTTGTCATATAATCTTTTTATTATACTGCTAACCGAAGAAATTTTCAAAATTCGTTCACAAACTCTTTTTCTTTTTTTTAACTTTATTAGACTCCTATACATCATTTACGTAATTGAAAGAAGTCTCAGTTTTGAGAGTAATTAATGCCGTTGTGTTCACTGCAGCGTAGGGAAAACGTCATAGGAGAAATGTTTTATGATTACATATAGGTCTCCATTTGGAGTTACTTGATCGATACTGCCAAGGTAACTTGAAAGCTCCGGCGCCGCTCCAGCATGAGTCACCCGAGGTGAGCTTGAGTCACTCCCGTAACCTTCGAACAAACGAATCATCTCTGTTGTTGGTTCACTTGCTTCCATGCTTCATTTCCCTTTGCGTTTGGATCTTTTCATTCGCAGTTTTTGAATAAACACGTCTTTTTATTAAGATTCTTGGTATGCTCTTATGAACGAAAATGCCAAGTTACAGTGGTGAAAATATGCACATATGTTCAATTTTATACCTACCAAGTTATGGGGTGTAAATGTGGCATGCTGTGCCTTATTTTCTACATGGCAAGTTATTGAGAAGAAAATGTGGTCATTTTGTGCTTAACTTTATATACAGAAGGTTATTGATGTTAGAATATGGCCATGTTGTGTTTAACTTTCTACATGGGTCTGTGACTGTCGCAGAATTTTCCAGCTGTTTACATTTCGTTCTTTCTTAGGAATAATTATTTTATTAGTTTCACTTCTTTAGTAATTGTTGTTTGAGCAAATATTCTTTCTTCGCTATTCGTACTCACAGTATTAATTCTCATTAAAAAGTTTAAGTTGATGGGCATTTAAATTGTGAAACAACATTTATTGAAATCGAACTAGGACTTTGTTGAGGAAGCTTCTTTTTCTTCGGTACTCGTATTGACAATAACAGTTCTAATTAAAATTCAGCTTTGAAATACATTATTGATTCTGCAGCGGAAGTTCAGAAACCAGTCAAGCTCAAGTACGTTTGGCTAATCAAGCAACTGAAAATTCATCGTCACTAACTTATCAGCATTGATGACAATGTACTTGCGGCAGCTCTCCAAGTATATTTGAAACGCTTCCCACTTTAGGTACATTTCCCTAAGTCGAATTTTGGTTTTACTCGAACAGCTCGAGTCATGATAGGTATCAAGTATTTACACCAACGCTTTATGGAGTGGATATAAAGTTATGAAGCACTGTAGGTTGTGCGTAAACTATCTTGCTAGCATTCATCTATAGTCGTCCTTGCAGTGGCCTCAAACGTGCTTCTTCTTATCGTCAATCTTTGTCTGGAGTTGAGTCTGAACTTCATTCTTCCCGTCCTCCTTCGAAATAATAGCAGTACTCGCTCTACAATTTCCCCTCTTCATTAAATCTCGATGACTTGTTAGGCTTTTTCGAGTATGTTATTGTTGACTAGTTCAAGTTTTTGATTTATGACCTCTTTTTATACTTCAACTGGTTGATCTTTTTCGTTAAATGATGCCAAGCTATGTTAAATTTGTACTCCTCATTTAACAATAATCTTGAATAAACAAAGCTTTTTGTCAAGCCCAATTGTGTCAGAGGATTTTCAATTTAATGTGGTTCTCTAAGAAACGTTGCTTCTGATGAATTCATAATAAATAATTACTTATGAAGTATGGCATTGAAGGAGTTTCAGTGTTCAATCAAGGTGTAATCATTTACGTTATCTATTCGGAAGTGCTAAAATGCACGTATTATTTGGAAGTCTCCTCTCTCTTCATTTCACCCGATCATGACGAATAACTTCCGCCTGTTGTAAGCTCAATACCTCGAGCGTCAAGTGAAGCTATTCATGCGAACGCTTGCTGTGTCGGAAGGCACTGCAGTTACGGCTACCAGTTTCTGCTGATGGTATTCCTACGGCTGCGTTTTGAGTGCTCGTTGCTGTCCGCGGTCTGGTATCCGGCGCCTCGTTCTCCCACGCTCGCTCTGAGATCCTGGCCGGTCTCACTCGCCACTTTCTGCCGTCGCTGGCTCCTCTAATTTGTCATTAAAGGAGATGTATCGGGAGTAAGAAGGAGGATAGCAAATGCCAGTTACTCTGCTTGGTTATCTTCGCGAATGTGTGTAATTTTGCTCCGAAAAGTATTATTAGCCATGAGATAATTAATGTTAGTGATAAGATGCGTCACAACTACGAGATAAATAAAGTTCTCTTGTGAACGTAAGCTTGCAATTTTCGTACATGCATTTCAAAAATATTTTTTAGTCCGTCTTTAACCGTTTTTAACTTCAACTATGGTTACAAAATAGTTCAGTCAAGTTCGATTTTGACCTTGGAGTTGCCTGTGCGAGTTAAGAGATGAATTTTTGTCTCGAATTTGTGTTTCATTTGGGACATGTCGGTTACCAATTTCAATTTAGTCCAATTGTTATCAGACATCATAAAAAATTGTGAGTTGTGATAAACATCGTGGGTATTCTTTTTGTTCGTTCATGTTAAGGACGAGCGTGGGTGCTTTAAAATGCAAAGATTGACCTTACGCGCAGGTTAAACCCAATTTGTTTACAAATTACACGATTTTCTCAAGACGCTCATCACCGTTACCTAATCATTTTATCCGTATTTCAACAAAAAAATCCCGGCTCGTTTGCGTACGAACAAAACGCGCGAGAGAGACGCGAACACGAGGTAGCAGCCAACATCCGACGTACGCATAACATGCGCACGATTGTGCGGTGTGCTGGTGTGTGTGTGTGTGTGTGTGTGTGTGTGTGCCACTTGCTGCTGAGCTTACGCTCGCTGCCCCACCGCTCCCACGGTGCTTGGGAACTGATCTTTGTGTGGGGGTGGTGGTGGGGCGTAGTGGTGGTGGTGTTGAGTGGTGGTGGGCGCAGTGGTGAGGATGGTGAGTGGGTGTGGGCAGGGCTGCCAATGCTGGGGTTTTAACCCCAGATCTTGGGTTTTTAGCTGTCTCCTAGGGTTTTAGGGTTTTTCTCAAAAAATTGGCAAATATCTGGGGTTTTCGATGCAGAAGTAACAAATTGAAGGTTTTTATAGATAATAAATTTGTTCAGTGATTGATGCAGTGAAAATTATGGTATTAAATTATAAAATTCGTTTTATTGAAATTGGGTGCATTATTTGCTAATATATTCTTGTTGCATCTGCGGCTAGAGCGTCCAGCTTTTGTTCGATGCTGGTAACGAGCGAGCAAGCTCGCCTATGTAATTCAAGATGGTCTAGCTTATGATGAAAAAACATGTTAACTGAGATATGCAGAGTGCAAAAGTTTTCTCTCCTTATAGATGAAAGTACTGATATTTCCGTGACTCAAGTCTTAGCGATAGTAGTCAGGTATTTTGACACACAGAAGGAGGATGTCGTGGATGCTCTCTTAGATAGTGTTGTTGTAGAAGATGGAACTGCTCAAGGATTATATAAATCTGTGAGTCTTTATTAAGTGAAAATGACATTCCACTAGAGAACGTAATCGGTTTTGGCAGTGACAATTGTAGTTCAATGATGGGTTCAAAAAGCGGCTTTCAAAAGTTATTGAAAGACGATGTTCCCTCAGTGTTCATCATGGGATGCATTTGTCATTCGTTCGCTCTACGTGCAAGTCATGCTGTCAAAGTACTACCACCTTTTTTAGAAGCGTTTATGAAAAACTTAACTTCCTACTTTTCTCGCAGTGGTGAAAGGAAGCGGGATTTCACACTAATACAAGAGGCCGTCAATTGCAAACTTCATAAAATTCCAAAGTTATCACAAACTAGATGGCTGTCTAGAGAAAATGTTATTTCGGCAATATTGGACCAATTCTCAGCTCTACTTCTTTATTTTGAAACGGAAACAAAAGCTGACAAATTTGACGGAGCAAACGATATTTACAAAAGACTTAAATCTCGTTGCACTGAACATATGCTACTGTTTCTTCAATATATTTTGAGAAAAGTAAACAGGCTCAATATTGAATTCCTATCTGAGCATTTCAGAATTCATGTTTTGTATTCAAGCATTTCAGCAGAAAATCGAGAGGTTTTGAGTTACTTTGTTAAGGATTCTGTGCTACAATCAAGTAAACTGACAGACATTAATCCGAACAATACAAGTAAAAACAAAAAGCTGAGTGAAAGATACTTATGTGGTCATACATTAGCTATTTTGATCAATGAGCCATTTGAAAATTTGAATGAAAAAAATTCAAAAGTGATTGCTTAGACTTTCTAGTCGAACTCTGTAATAAGATGAGAAAGAGATTTTCCTTCGACGAAAATAATTTGATTGCAAAATTAAACATCTTGGATCCAAAGATTGCCCAAAATATCGATATCTCGTTGCAGTCTATAATTCCTGTCGCTATTCATTTCCCTAATCTTGTACCAGAGAGCAAATTAAATGATCTTGAAAACCAATGGCGAAGTTACCGTATAGCGAGAGAAAACATTCATGTCTCAGACGAAAATCCTCCCAGATACTGGAACAAATTAAAAGAAATCAAGGACGGTTTTCAAAATTCAAAATTTGGTCCTCTTGTCTGCTTTTATGACAAGTCTAACTATTCTGCCACAATCGTCTGCTTCGGTTGAACGAATTTTTTCCACTTATGAATTGTGTTAAAACGAAACAAACCAGTTCTCTGAAAGCAGAAACAGTAAGAGATAGAATTTTGGCAAAACAATTAATTTCAAGGAGCCACAATGATTGTACTACTTGGCAACCACGAAAACAATTAATACGCGATATAGAAAGCGGAGCAATAAGTAACCGATATTTGGAGAGGCAGAATGAGAAATTACGGAGCAACGCTATATGTTTGACGGCAGCAACTGAGGAAGGCGACGAAGAAGAAGATTCAGAGTAATACAAGAACAAAGGTAAGCAAATTTCTTCATTAACACACTTTTTCGCAGATCTGGGGTTTTAAGCAACAATCTTGGGTTTTTTCTAGCGTATGCTGGGGTTTTGGTAAAATTCTCATTGGCAGCCCTGGGTGTGGGCGCAGTGGCGATGGCGGAGAAAAGTTATGAGGTGTAAACAATGTTGGTGGTGAGTGCTTGTGGGGTGTAGTGGTTGGGAGTGGTTGTGGGGCATAGTGGTGATGGTGGAGGGTGTTAGTGGAACGCAGTGGCAATGGTGATGTGCGGCAGCGATGTTTGTGATGACATTAGGTGGAACTAATGATTATGAGCAGCAGCAATGGTCAATGTTACCGTGTTGTGGTGGTGATGGAAAAAATGATGGGTCTAGAAAGGATAGTACAGACGCTATTGATTGTTAAACGTTGATTTTTTATAGAAATAATCCATCAAGAGGATGCTAGTATTGTATTCAACGGAATTAGCGCTTCCAGTGGGAAAACGCGAGGTCATGAGCTGCATGTCAGGCCGACTTTCCTTTTGTTCAAATGAAGAAGATTTTCAGTTATGTTACCGACCATCACTTTTCGGTTCGCTATTGATTTTCTTTTCTACTTAAATCTTTCTTCTTCAGCTTTTTCTATTAAGTTCTTCCAATTTTGTTATTTCTATGCTCTGGGCATGGGGACATACCTTGTACATGGATTCCTTATTCCCTAAATTCCATACTTAATGGTACCTTCCTTCTTTTGTTAGAACACCTTTGTTATGATTAAGGAGGCCTTAACTAGCTTGTAATATAATTTTAATAGATAGCATATGCATGGAGAATTTTTTTTTTTCAACTTTCCAGTAATCACTGAGAACAGCGCACAAGTAATTCATTTTGCGTGAGAAATTTGAGAACTCTTGTTTATTTTGGTGCAGGAGTTGTTTAAATTTTAAGTTTCATTTCGTTGTTCATACTAACATGAAGGGCAGATCTGGTTTTGCAGCTTGCTCTGCGACAAGCATCTCCCGTTACCTTCATATCATTCTGTTTAAACTTGAGAGGAACTTTTGTTCTTTCTCTATTTGGGATCCTCCTCATTCTTTTCTAACTTCACATGACCCGTTATTTTTGTCGGACTTCAAATGACCCATCATTTTGTTCTGACGTTACCCCTCAATGGAGACAACTATTGTATCTATGGGAATTAGAGAAAATTTATTGTATTGCAATTTATTTTTATTGCATCTATGGGAAAAGTGTGATGTCCCGAGCTGAGAGTTGAGTAGGTCTTCTTTGTGTTGAAATTTGTATTTTGTTTTGTTAAGAACCGTCTTTTTCGGTTCACTGCTGTCCTGTTTTTTAGCACCTCTGACTTTCCTCTCCAACTTTTAACTCGTTCCCTAACCTCTCTTCTCAACTTGCTGTTTCTATACGCTGGGGATCTTGTCCGGGAACACGCCTTTTACATGTATAGATTCTACGTTCCCTCAAGTCCACACTTAATGCTCCCTTCATCCTTCTTCTGGAACATCTTTGTTGTAATAAGGGAAACTGAAACTAACGTATAATCAATCAATCAATTGCTCTAACTTCACATGACTCATCTTTTTGATCTGACATCACAAAGTTCATCACTCTATTCTAGCTGTATATACGGTACCTGCTGATTTTTCCCGTTATCCAGTTTCGTTAAAACGTCGCGCTATCCATCATCCTGTTCAACCTTCATCTGATCTATCTCATTATTTTGGTTCACTTCACACGGACCATTTGTTAGCGTGCATTTCACTTTACCACTGCTCTGTATGAGCTTCAGTATATAAGCGCGACGGATATGACCAGATTCTATCAGGTGGAAAAAATTGCAAAAGAAACTGCGAAAACCCGAGGAAGTGAATGAAGAAGAGACACTATCTGTGCACAGTTGTGCCAATCCGTGGCTTTGGTTGCCGGGTGTCAGGAAAGCTAAGCTCTGCTCGGGCCACTTTTTGTGAATGCAATTAACCTTTCCCGTTAGAGGTGCTTCTTTGTTCCCGGCGGCAGCTGATGGGGCTGTGGAACCTGTTGTTTTTCTTTTAAATCGCGATTAGACATTCGATGTTCTTGTGTGTCAGCGTAGACTCAGTTTAACAGTGATTGCTGAATGTGTGCGTCACATAAACAAAAGCTTTATAAGGCTAGGCTCCGCATTTCTCCACTCTTTTGCTTAGGAGGTCACCTCAAGAATTTATGCACGTCACCTTGCGTGTTGTACTTCGTACTTTTATATTGAATTTTATTTCTTACTTGTGGAGAACCTCATACGGTCAAACTGTTATATTTCGAAAGAATTGCCTCAAATATTGATTATGGCGAAAGGTGCACTATATTTGTAGTGACCCAATTGTCTCTGCTGAAGAAGTTGCTCTGGTACTCCAGTTCCCAGACCTGACGGAGGGTCAGGTTTCTGCTATCAATTTCGTCCTAATTTCGTCATCGAGTTCCAGGTTTTCTTCAGCCGAGAGTTTCTATTTGCCTTATTGTTTGTTGTGACCTTTGATGTCGTACGTAACCATTAACAAGGGTTTGACAAGCCGAGGCTCTCGTTCGTGTGACTCCAGTGACATGTGCGCTGTCGTCTGCTGTCATTACTGGTGCACAACGTGAAATCTGCTGAACTTGTTCACGCAACAGCACTGCTCACGTCTGCCACCTCGTACTGCACCTCACGATATCTGCTGCCTTGCTTAAAACTTACGATACGCGCGATAGCTTTGCCATTCTTTTATGGTTCTTTTCGCTATTGTGTCTCAACGTTACCAATTGTGTTCCGTGTCCTTTCATGAGAACAATGATAAGTTCAATGCTTTTCAGTTCAAGCGCCTTCTGCTTGCCGGTGTCTTTCGAGACAGTGAATAAAAGCTGTTTTTGTTGTATTAACTTGAATTTTTTCTAGAAAACGGTAATCAATGAAAGTTTCGAAGATTCGTAAATCAATGTGATGATTGTCTAGCCATCATCTCGCCTGTGAAACTTTCCTGAAAAACTAACCTACCATTGAAAGTTAGCGAGTACTTGACTCATTTTTTATGTTTCAAGTTCTTGTGATTTTGAATGCGCCATCTTTTCGTGGTCCCCTCAGAGGGATACAAATCATGTATCTATGGGAATTAGCGCTCCCAGGGGGACAATGTGAGGACCCGAGCTGAGAGTTAGATAGGCCTTCTTTGTGTTGAAATAAAATGCTTTTGTTATGTTGAGAACCATCTTTTTTCGGTTCACTGCTGCCCTGTTTTTTCAGCGCTTACTACTCTCTACTTCAACTTTGATCTTGTTTCATGAACTTCTTTCTTATCTTACTGCTTCTATGCCCTTTCTGCACAGATTCCGCGTTCCCTTAACTCCATACTAAATGGTGCCTTCTTCCTTCCTCTCTTTGGATCGCCTGTGTTGCGGATAGGGAGGCTTAACCTACCTAATAATCTAATCTAATCTTTTCGTGGTCTTCGATCCCCTAAGGAGAAACAATTATTGTAGCTATGGGAATTCGCACTCCCAGAGGAAAATGTGAGGTCTCGAGCGGAGAAAAAAGTAGGCTTCCTTTTCGATTAAATCAAATTGTTTTGTTTTGTTAAAGACTATATTTTTTTTATTCACTGCTGTCCTGTTTTCCAGCACCTACGTCTTTCTCCTTCAACTTTTATCTTGTTTCATGTAGAGTTGGCGCGCAGATTCTACGTTACCTTTAAGTCCATACTGACTGATGTCTCCCTTGTTCTTCTCTTTGAAATGTATTTTTGCTGTTAGGGAAGCTTCAACTAACATCTAGTATAATCTAAACTAGTCGTTGATATTATACATGGAGCACTATCATCTGCAAGCTTATGGTGACCATTTAGCATGTGTAAATGCCTTTGTAATATGTATTTACTCCGTACCATTATATTTTTGGTGTTCAAAAAATTTCAATAGCAATTGCTGCTGAAGTTACATTTTGTTGACAGTTGAAGTAATTTGTTGACTTTATTTCAGTAAAGCGTTACCGGTAACAAGTCTCAAAGAGTTGGAAGACATTTGTTTTTTTTTTAAATATTTTTAAAGACTTTTCCTTACTAATAAATCAAATCACTTCTCATTGAACAAACTGTAGGGATATTGAACCCTGTAAATTGATTTCTATTTGTTTTTTTCGCTTCAGATGGTGAAAGAAGACCTGGGACTTGAGAGGCTGTACCCTGTGCTCACGCCTCAAGCGTCTGAACTCATTTCAAGTTACGACGAACATGCCCTCGTCAACAGCTTCAAGTTTGGTGTGATCTACCAAGCGCCGGGCCAGACCACAGAGGAAGAAATGTTCTGCAATCGACAGACAACTCCTGCCTTCGATCATTTCCTCACGCAACTCGGCCAAAGAATTCAGCTCAAAGACCACAAAGGGTGAGTCTTCCGCCGTCATTTACTCTAGTGGCTGCACTTCTTTTAACCATGAAATTGTATTGGCTTAGAAGGTATTCATTTTCTTTTATGGTAGTTGATAATTGAATATTTATTTTGTAGCTTGACCATCAGGTATACATTGTTCTCCATTGATGTGCACGGTTATGAACTTTTGATTCGTAAATGCACTGGTTTTAAATTTTTTTCTCACTTGACTTCAGCCACGAACTTTTTCAGTAGAATCATGACTGGAAATTACTCAATTCCATATCTGTTACTTAGTCCATAGCCATTTCAATTTCCTGCTTTCTGACGGCAGAAATAAGTTCCGCTAACCAGATACATAATTTCTCGTCTAGTACGAATACTCGAAATAGATCAGTATGACATTTAGCATCAATATACAATTGAGTGTGTCAGGATATAACCAACGAGGCAATTTGGCATGGCTGTTCTAATCGAACAACTGCAAACCTACCTCCTAACATAAATCATTTCAAATTTGTCCTCCGAAACAAAACCCCAAAAGAGATTCATATTAAATTGACATTAAATACCGAATAGACCAAAATTTAGGAGTTTTTTACATGGTGCTCTTTTTGAATCGTTCCAAATGTGCAAGGCGGCGCAAACTACGTAAATGAAATGAAAGTTTCTAACCCTAATTTGTGATGACAGGTACCGCGGAGGCCTGGACACCCAGTTCGGCCAGACGGGCGCAGAGTCTGTGTACGAGGTCTTCAGAGACAAGGAGATCATGTTCCATGTGTCGACCCTGCTGCCCTTCACGGAGAGCGACAGCCAGCAGCTGCAAAGGAAGCGGCACATCGGAAACGATATCGTCGCTATCATTTTCCAGGAAAAGAACACTCCGTTCGCGCCGGACATGATCGCTTCTCATTTCTTGCACGCGTACATTGTTGTGCAACCTCTGGACCCCGGCAACCCTAACACAAAGTAAGTCCATTGTCTTTTGTATCCTGTTGCCTTCAGTCGTTGTCGGTAGGTTGAGCTGTGTTACTTTGTTTCTTGGAAAGTAATTCAGCAACAATAAGGTAGAGTTTTCTCAGAATTGAACTTGCATTCTATGTGGCGCTTTCATTTTATCTTGACAGATTTCATGACAATCTTGCGGTCTTACAAGCGCCCGTCAGTCAGTTGGTTCGAAATTGCCTTGTTATTGCAATGTACGCTATTACCTCGCATGTTCTACATGAATGATGTATCTTCAGGTACCAGGTGAGCGTTGCAGCTCGGTGCGACGTTCCTTTCTTCGCTCCAACCCTGCCTTCTCCGCCTGTGTTCGAAGCCGGGCGCGATTTTCAAGAGTTTCTGCTCACCAAGCTCATCAACGCCGACCTCGCCTGCCTCAAAGCCAAAAAGTTCTCCATGCTTGAAGTGAGTTCATGTCCCCATCGATTTTAACATGAGTTTAGAAAACTGGCATCTTTCTTAGGTGTCGTCATTGTCATTCCATAAGCATCAGTCAAGTCTAAAATAGCGTAGGAATTTCTATACTTTCCAGCACTTTATTGACTTTGTTGAATCCTCGAATTGGATTTTTATAACATGAGTATGTGAAAACAAAGTGCCTTCTATGATTTACGAGCCCTTGCTGCTTCTTAACTTCAAAAAATATATTTCTTTCAAGTTCCACTTTTGATTTGCCAGAATCAAAATATAGACATGACTCATGAGGTTGGCTTCAAAATATCAAACATGAACTTTGAGTCGTTCAGCTGTTCACGGCTGGCTATTAGTCTTCTCATCTGCCGAGTTCATACATAATTGATACGTCGTTGCATTAAGTGGACGCAGCAACAATACCTGTCAGACCTGCCCGACTGGGCGGTCTGCTGCGTGTAAAGTTCTTCTCTTTGTGCTANAGCTGTACATTTATTTTCACATTTGATGCTCGTTTGTGACTTTAATGCTTCAAGTAATCCTGGACTTCACTGTGTGACTGGGATTTACATTCGATAGATTTGCTAATGAGGCATCTGAATATTGGGTAATAATAGTTATTTTATCTATGTAGTGAACTCTTAACCCCTGTATATTTTATTGCTCTGTGATAAACGTTGTGCTGCATAAATTTCAATAAATAAGTTGGCACACTAGTGAGAGATTAAATGCGATTTTGCATCAGGATTTTCAATAATCAGTTCCATTATTCTACCAAAAAATGTTGCTTCAATTTTTCCCGTTTATGCCTTCTATTTGATGAAGTTCCGTATTTGACGGAGTTCAACTCAAAATCCCCCTGATGAAAATAGAACATATTTCCCGATTTCATTTACGGGCGTTCAAATAGTTTTCAAATATTTCATCGTTTGTGAAGCTTAACCGTTGCTTGAATTCGACAGACTCGAACGCGGAAGCTCCTTCTCTCTTCCTTGGTCGACGACCTGCGACTGAAGAGCAACCAGGTCTTCCAGGTGCCCTCGGAAGCCGAGGCTGTCAAAGCAGAACCTTCAGGAACAAGATTCTTCGACACAGTTCGTAAGGTTTTGAGTGCCACCAAGAAACCTGGAACGGAAACCCAAAACGCGGGTGGCCAAACAAGTGGAAATCCTGCTAACGTTGCAGCTAACAACGTTGCGAACGCTAACTCTGGTGCAGTAATGCAGAATTCTGCTGGATTTTCGTCAACCTCAAACGCGTCAAAAAAACCTCCCATCAACGGGTCTTGCCAGCCCGACGGAACGCCCACCGTGAGTAAAGATTATGGATTGGAGAAAAAACGAAAACTTTATTTTCAATGAAGTTGACACAAATTGTGCTCCTCGGTCGACTATGTGTAACGCAGGACCGGGTGTAACTTTTGTACAGTGGACCGAAATTTCCAATTTAGAGATTGGAGATGCGTTCCTCTTCAAAAACTTTTATTATAAGTGCGTGAAGATACATTCGTACTGGTGTGACGCTTTTATCGTAACTTGACAGCAGCTAGACCTCGGGAGCAGTTGAACCGTAAAGTCTTTTACTATAGACTGCATTCATGTTCAATTTCAAGTATTATCTCAGGTAAATTAGCCTTGGCGCCTTCTCTAGTTTATTCATGTATACCATATCTACAACGCTGTTGCTCTTGAGGCACGTAGTGTGCACCAGTAGTACACGATTTTACGAAAGCGTCTGTTAACTCATTCGAAAGTTGAGCTGACTTTCGGTCGCTTACACTTACCTTGTTTCGGAACGAAATAAATAGGTGTGTTCAGTTGCTGCTGTGCATCCAGTCCATGAGTGTGACACGAGGTTCAAATAACAATGAGTACATTTATGTCCTCTGCATCAGTGCGTATTGGAAGTCGAACAAAATGCTGCTCTTTTAACGCGATGATACAATTATACAAAAAAGGGCTGTGGCAAACACGTAGGTCTTTGAGTAGTTTTTACTCGATTCTTTTGCTACTTTTTCTTTTGCTACTTTTTCTTTTGCTACTTTTTCTTTTGCTACTTTTTCTTTTGCTACTTTTTCTTTTGCTACTTTTTCTTTTGCTACTTTTTCTCTTATTGCTTTTTCTTTTACTACTTTTTCTCTTACTACTTTTTCTCTTACTACTTTTCTTTTACTACTTTCTCTCTTACTACTTATTCGTTTATTACTTTTTCTTCGCAACTTTTTTACTTGTGCTTCAATCGGTTGTGTTTTAGAATGAAATTTTTTTTGATCAGAGCATCCGAAGCGGCACTGCCCTGAGCACGAGCGGCGGTGGCAGCAGTGACGGACGCACCCCTTCTTCCTCCCCGTCGTCCACCCCTCACACCACGCCCCACACCAGGAAGGCTTTCAGTGAGAGCGGGGACGACTCGAGCTTCAACTCCATAGAGATGGACGGCCACCAGGTGAACATTGCTTAGTTTTTCTTGAATTCAATGAAGCTGATGCATATGGTTACAATATAAACTTGTCGCTAGGTTTCACAATGAAAGAAAGAAAGAAAACAGTTTATTTCCAATAGAGATGGTACAAAAGTACCATCATTGGTTTTTAAAATATCTTAAAGTTAATCATTCATTCACATTTTTATTCACATTTGTTGCGTTCATTTTGGAGTATACTTTTTATTTTCAAGGCCATTTTCATATTTTTCATGTATGAAAAGTTTTTCGCTCATCTTAAGTTTTTTTTTTGTAGTCTGTCTACAAATGGATGTCTGTTATCTTCCGAGTTTGAATTGAGCGGCCAGAGTAGTAGTATTCTTACTACAGAGTAGTCTGTATTATTACAGAGTAGTCAGTAATTTCTGACAGAAATTTAACTCGTAATTAGAGCAGAAGTTTTTCCATGGGGCACACTCAATCAGGTACTATTACCTTGAATTCACCACTTCGCTTCCACCGTCATATTGGATTTCGAATACCTCAAAAAAAATCTGCAGCACCAAATATGACTCTAACCGCTGTGTCGAACTCAGGCTGTGCTGAACGAGGACTCGGACACTGGCCTAGAGTCGATGTCGAGCGCAGAAACTTCCCACCAGCGAGCGCTGGACTGCCGGGCTGCAGTATGCCTGGACTGCCCGCTGTGTGGAGGGCAGCAGGACGGTATGATGTGCGTCCTGCACGCCAGCCCTGAGGCGATACTGCGTCAGGTCGAGATGCTCAGCGAAGACGTCAAGAAGCTCAAAGGCGACAAGCTGGATCTTTTGAGACAGAATGTGGTGAGTGAGAGAAAGAAAGAAAAGAAAAATATTTATTTCCAATAGAGTACAAACATGAAATGTCGATACATTGGTTTTTAAAACATCTTAACCTAAAAGCATCCTTAATTGATAATAACACATTGGTATTGGGATACCCGTGTAAAATGTTGAATCAAAAAATGATTGACAGAAAAAAAAACGGAGTGCTATTCCTAAACGAAGCCTACGCGATGTCTTCGTTTGCTCTTACTGAACGATGTTTAGCTTTGTGATTTGTCCTTGATTCGAAGTCCTGGCGTTGCTACTTATAAGAAATTAGTGCTGTGTAGCTGATGTTGCGAATGAAGTTACTAAGGTGTGAGCATTTCTAAGGGATGAGAGTTAGAATATTATGAGGAAACCAAAATCATCTTTGTAATGATTTGGATGAACATAATTAAATTCTGTTCTTTTGTCTTAAATGTGTTACAGAACATGTTAAAAACTCCATTATTAGTGGGGAATTTCTGGGTGTGCATGTTGTAGAATAAATGGATCTGTAATCTATTTAACAGTTTTGAGCTGAATTATGTAAAAGTATTTCTGAGTGAATATTTGTCTCACATCTTTGCTGAAACATCTCAGCTATGTTTCATGTACTGTCTCGTATATGCTGTATCTCATTTTTTCCCCCATCCTTCCAGTCTCTCCAACGTGACGTGAAACGACTCAAAGAGAAAGATCTTCGGCAGGCAGGCGAACTCGCTTCAGCTAATCGTGAAATCGGAAGACTTCAGTCCCTCTTGAAAGAAGTCACTACTACCAATCAGGTCTCCGCTGTGTAAAATTGTGACCGATACGCTTTTTCGCTGAGATGGTCGATGTTATGAAAATGTTAACGACCAATCAGAACTCAGTGGTAAAAAGATTGGGGCCAATCTTACAACGTATAACGCTCGAATGTGGCCAGTCACATCTCCTCATCTTAGCTCAGAGTTGTGACTTCTCAGATGTTCGATGTGATAAAATCAATGGTTAAATTTGTATGTCGGTGTGCGCTCACAGGGCAACGTGATGCTTTCCTATGTTTTACTTCCCCTGCTGCTGCTATGTGGAAATGATGCTTTGCCTTCCCTCGCGTGTGTGTGAAAGTCGATCATCTGTGTCCGTTCTAAATCGGCAAACTATTTTTTCACGAAGGTAATCGAGCAATTTTTCTCGTTATAAAAAGTGCTCTTGTGCCTCTGCAATAATTAGATCAAAGCATTCACTATGTCTTTAAAAAAATAATACGTTCGAGCGACCACTTCCTCAGTCAGTTACTACCTCGATCTAAACAATCTCATTTCTTTTGCCTCAGGAAAACCATGGTAACTGCAACGATTTCTAGTGATTCTGTTGCATCTTTATTAATTTAAACACTGTTTCGTATTAAATTTCCATGAGCTTTAGTTTGTTATAGATTAATGAAAGGTTCTTTTCTTTCATTTTCGTATTTGCTCGTGTCAAAACTACTGATGGTCAACACTTCCTATGTTTTTACCGGCTCTGTGGCTTGGGAAGTGCCCACCTTTCTGTGTATTTAAAAGAAGCTGTCTTCCAAATTTGAGGAGGAAGTGTCGAATGTTATTAATCCTGACGCTATTAATTCAGTACGAATAATAAATAAATTAATTATTTGATGCGATCATTGTGCTAAAACCTTGTGTAACTCACAGCTTACAACGGGATATATTCGCCTTTAGATTAATAAAGAAGTTTGAAATTTTGCACTTCTCCAATATTCTCTTTCCCAACGACCCATACATAACCTGAGAGCTGGATTTGATAACGATAATTCGTGATCGGTTTGGTCTATATTCCAATTGCTTTGTACTTCATCCTTCGTATTGGTTTTGTGCGATGTTCCGTTGAGACTTACACTCAACGTTGAAGTGCTGCGCATTTTTAACGTATTAGAAATAAACCAATATTCAGGTGTTGTTGTGTATTTATAAGTGTAACGCAACTTTTCCAGTGAAGTCACCATTCCTGTTTGAGTTTTTTGGCAATTTGTTGTAATTGAATTGTAATTGGACTTTAACCTTGGATTTAAGTTTGTCTAGAAAAGTTGAAAAAAATTGTATTTGAGTTCGGTGGTTTTTTCCTAACTTAAAAATAATCGGAGTTGAACTTTGTGCCGTTCATCAAGTTTGCTTTGATTTTAATAACTAGTTCGCACTAAGCGAGAGGCACCTGCACAATTCGTTTCAAAACTTGAAAAAGTAGCCACACATGAGAAGAGGTATTGAAAAATGCTAATGTTTGTGTTTAAAACATCCAACATCGGTAAAAATATCTCTTATGGCTTATTGAACGTTTGAACTTTTGGTTCGACTCATTTGCTCTCTTCAGTATCAGTTCTCAGCTGAATTTCGTAAATGAAAAAAAATGACATTTTTTATTTGCTGAGTTGAAATTATAAAAATTTAACCGCATTATACCTACTAATTGCGATCAGCTTCCTGTGTGGAAGCTGATATGCCTTGCGACTTATTTTCAAATTTCTCTAGTGAGATAATAGCCTTCCAAAAAGTAAGATATTTTTCACTCGGCGTATTAGGATAAGTTCTGAAGATTAAATCATCTAATTAAACTTTGGAGGAGAATTGGATTTTCAAAAGAGGTAGCTCTTAGCTTGAGACGGGTGCATGTCTCAGCGTGCCGTGCTATGGTTGTTCTCTTCTCGTCATTCGCCAGTGAAATTTGCCGGATTCACTCGAGTTTTAACTCGAGTGAATCACTCGAGTTTTAACTCGAGTTTTCACTCTACACTCAATGTCGTGTTGAGTTCTCGTGCTTTTTGTTCGGAGCGCTTCTGAATGTGGATACTAGTTATGTTACCTGTAACTTATAAGAGCCTGATAACTTAGTGAATCACTTGCTGGAGCGCAGGAAAACGTCTCTAACTCCGGTTTCCTCGTTTTGCTTGCATGCTATTTTGTAAATATTTCTCGTTGACTCAATTAAAGATTTTACCTTGCACTTTACGTTTGTTTTTTGAATTATTGTGTTTATTATTCCAAAGCTACGCCAGTAATGTACAGGCCTAATTAACTTCCGTAGTGAAAACTTGTCCGCAAGTTGGTGACGACGAACGATAACTTTCTTGTTCGTGACTTAGAATTGGGGTATGTTTGCGTACACTGAATGGTTTGTATATTAGAGCAATTGCAAGCGTTCTAATGAGCTCATCTGGGAGGTAGAAGGCGAAAAAAGGTGCTCTTAAATGAAAATTTTACACCTTTTCACCCAATTTGGCTAGATTTATTTTTTCTTTTCTAAAGATGAACCCATCTGCCTCATCAAATCCGTCAGACCTAGGTGTTCTTGTCACTCTAAACACTGAAACTATTCACGCGTAATCAAGATTACAATTCAAATCAACAAGTTTGATGTTAAGTGACATCAGTAGAAAATTATTGCAGTCATCTGATGAACAAATCCGTTAAACATGGTGATGGCTAGGAGCCAGTCATTAAAATTTGTCACCCTCCAGTCGAAATAAAACGGAAAGACCTCAGTCGGTTCTATGCACCCAATACATCACTGGATTTCTGGTTATCTGTATATACGTCTTGAAAATTTTTCCGGTGGCGGTTTTCTCAAACTTCTGAGTGATAGATATCGGTAAACCGTAGAAAAATGTTCTCTAACCCATTCATCGCCCATTCTGAAATAATTCCTAATTTCTGTGCATAATGAGCTCCAGAGAGGGAATTTAATTTCTTTTGTTCATTCCTATGATCTTGGTCCTTATACTGATCGCTGTTTGTCGGCGTACTTGAAATTTGGTTCTCGTACAGCCTTACAGTACGATGTTTTCCTTCCTTTATAAGCGCCCAAATGGTTGGAATAAGTAGTCCCAAATCCTCTTCCCAATACAACAGCGGAAAACACTCGGCTATTCATTTTCAGGTTATATATGAGCACATAAGTGTCCTTTTAAAAACTATTCCCACCAGCGTCTGAAACTCTGGCTGCAAGAATCTGCTATGGGTGTAGTTTTGGACGCGGGAAACTCCTTTCAATTCGTTTTGCCAATATTCGGATTAGCGATCTTGAATATTTAATGTCCGATGCTGCCTGGGCCTGCATTACCAGAATTTCTTAATGCATCCATGTAGCTACCACTGAAACGCCTTCTTTGAAGCAAACGAACTTGAAACTTCAAATGAGCAGTGTTGTATTCAATGTCTTCTCCAATTTTTCATGTAATATTTCGATCTCTTGCAGATATATCCCGATGTTATTTAGAACCATAGAGCGTGGGAGCGTTTCTTCAGTTTTATGTAGGTGAAGTTCCAGCATTAAACCAAAGTATCGAATGTTATTCATAATAATCCTTGTACATAAAAGTGTTCAAAGTATATTTCATTGTTTAGTTCACCAGTCATGATGAATACTTTACGTTTTCGTTTTCATATGCACTAACTTTAAGTTGTCCTATCTATCGATACACTTTCCGTTCACGAATTTTTGTGGAGAAAGATATGATAGTAAATAGTTTGTGATGCTGCGAATGGTGCCTCTTCATTAAACGTTCGTAATTCGCTATGTTTGAGCTTTCATAATTAGAAACGAATTACTATCAGAATAAACAAATCTAATGGCGACATTCAGGTCGCGGAATGAGTAAAATTTGCAGCTCTCAAACGATACAAATTAGAACACTCGGTAAATGCTTGGCATGGAGTCTTCGAGTCGTATTTAGCAAGAGACCGTGGATCTCGTCCTGTAGAATGCGTGCATATCTCTGATGGAATTTATTCCACCGTCATCCTGAGACCAAATAATGCTAGGTTATTGCGTAATTTCCTCGAGTGTAGTAGACCTTGTGCTATTGTGCCGTGGTTTGTTTTCCTGGACTAATGATAGATGTGCACTTGCATAGATGTTGCCTTCAAAACCTTGTTAGTTGTTAATGAAATGGAGGATAGTACAAGTTTATTTTCCAGGTTCGCTGTAAAATTCTTCGGTGAATCCATGATCATTCTTTGCACTTTTGTAACTGAATTCCCGAATTGCAATCTCGAGCATGTCTTTGGTCAGCAAAAATTCTGAATCTTTGAGCACTCATAAATTAACATTCGGGAAAATATTAAAAAGTTGTGTGAGTGGATAACTTGGTTGTTAAGGTATCTCATGCGTTCCTCCATTGGTCAAACTAACGCCAATTGTCAAATTTGAATCTTCAAGACTTAACAAATCAATAACAAATTTCATGTGCCAAGAGGTTAACATTACTAAATTAAGACAGCGAGACTCTACTATTGGACTGTTGCCTTTCCTTTTAATATTGTATTTAAGACAGGCTGTTGCATATTACGATCCCTCTTGTTAACGATCCCCTTATTCTTATACAATTTACACCTTGCATTTTCCCAGCATCTGTGATTGTGAATAGTGATCCTGAAAGCTGCGAGTTTCAGGTTTAAAAATTCTAAGTATATGCTTTACAAATTCTTCCATATCCCTTGCTGTTTAAATATTAGGAAAGAAAACAAATTAAGATAATGAGGAACAAATATTCTTTCCCTGTTAGCGCGGATTTAACCGTTAGCTTTTGTAATTTCAGCGTAAGTTATAAAACCGGCGATAAAATTTGCATTACCCTTTTCTATGTATACAGGGTAATAAAATTGACTTGCGATTTTTGCGCCCAAAATAAATCA
>JACJUY010000466.1:148513-167483 GCA_014220935.1 Platorchestia sp. MABIK | reverse complement strand
AATATGACTCATTTCAGTAATTCGTACGGAAGTTTATGTTCGTTTGTTGAGAAATTCATCAGATGTGGAAACCCATCTATATGTTTCGAGGGGTATGGTGCTGTAGTAAATATTATTAAAATTCTTATTTTCAGATCTTGCGTTTCCGTAAGAAAAGAACTTAACCCTCTTGGTAACATAATATCAATGTTCTTTGTCCCGACTTCTTTGTGTTTTCACATTTTACATTTTCGTCTTCATTCACGAGAATTTTTCTGTTTTCATTCATTAGGTACAAGACTTGAGGCTTGGCTACGTCGCGCACGTCATTGTTTCTTAATTGTCTTCTTTGTGCTTAAAATGTGTCAACAGGAGCGAACATTACTGTTCACAATTTCACTATATCCCCATAATCGTTTTGCAAGGACGGAGTTCCTGTATAAAAGATTTATGTTTAGATGGTCAAAATATACGTATGTATTCTCACGTTATCTATTTACTTCTCCTTCCGAAAGGCTGCCGAGTGCATTACTTTGTTTGTTTCGAGTAAAAAACGCCTTTTACAATTTGTACATAGTGTACACTGGCATTGTATTTTCTAAACTGGCATTTTATTTCCTATAGTAGGATGATTTTTTTCATTTTGGTAAGTTTATGAAGAAAAAATCGTGAAAAAATGAGTGCTAGTCTTGAAAACAGTGAAAATTATCCAGCCAGCTACCTTTGACTTCTCTATGCCAGCGTACGATTTGAGCGAACTGCGCGACGCTCTTCCTGTACCCAGTGAAGCGATGCTTTCCACCCGTTGCTGGTGAAGCCTCTACCGAAAAAGACACTTTTTTTTGAACTAGTAGGTATTTCCACACAAACAAATGCTTAAATAGCAAGGATGGTCCATTTTGTGGAATCTTTGGTCTTTCATTTGTTTTAAAATGCGCCTCTCAAAGCGAATGCGTAATAACGAAATAAACAAAACTAAATCAACCAAATATATTTTTAGGAGACACTGTTGTTTACATGACAACGTTAGAAGATTAGAACAGCTGAAAATAATGATACATCACATGCCTATAGTTCGATTTTCAGTATTTAATCTCAGGCCTATTGTATCTAGCGTGGTTGCTAAAAATGCATTCCTTTTAAAATTGTTTTAACCTTTTTCACAGACAGGATAGGGAAATAAAAGTGATATTATTGGAAAGAAGAGAAGTTTATTTTTCATTTTATTTTACTTTGCTAGACCTACGATTTAAAATGCCCGCCACGAGCTTCGATACATTTCAACATATTCCTTTGAGCGTTCAGAAACTTTTCTTCCAGATCTTCCTTTATTGATGTTTCTCACAATAAACTGGGAATGCCCCTTATGGAAGTTCTTCTGAATCTTTATTTTGTTAGATTTGAATCGGTATTCCAAGAAGAATTTCCTCCGAGACGATGGATCAAATTTTCGTCATTTCTCCAATGATAAACTTGAGTTGTTGAAGAGTCCGTAGGGCCATGTTTGCTGATTACAATAAACTTCTCTTCTGCACCCTTGACGTTTATGCTTACATGGAGAGTATACCAAATACGTAAGAAAACATTGAATTCCGCCCTTTCGGGTGTTCTATGTTATAGTCTCCTATTTCACATGCTTTATAAGTTATTGGAATTTGAAAAATATACATTTTGAGCAACCACCCAGAAGGATATTGCATCTCTAGTGAGAGCGTTGTCATGTTGCTACCATTTTCAGAAAATCTTCCTTGACTAAAATTTTCTTACGGTCATATTGTGTTAGTTTTAGTAGTTTTTATCGATGCCAACAACATGTGATCTCTGAATCGCGTTCTCCTTCGAGAATCCGGTTCTAGTTATTTAAACATCTCATTTTCGAAACGCGAGGATTTTGATGAAGAAAAATAATTGAGCGCACTTCTAATCAAATACTGAGGTCCGGTCTGAAGGAAATTATGAGCTGAGTCACCTCTTTGTTGTGCTTCGTTGCAAACGCTCCTATGACCATTCTCATTAACTGGTTATTTCCATTTGTTATACAGACCGATCTTTTAAATGGATATTGGCAAATTTCTCAGGTAATCTTCTGTTTGGGTATTAGTTTTGCTTGTTGCTTCTATGATGACAACAATGCTGTCCGTAAAATTCCACTGGCTCCACTGGCTGTTTTATTTTTGTTGGTTTGCTTACGAGCGGCACGTGTGACTGTTATTCAGTTATTGTCCTTCTGACACCTGACCTGGCGAGTGAAAGAGCTTTGAAGACTGATTAGGCTGCAGCAATGAGAAATAGAAATGAAACTGCAAAGGATGGTACATCAGTAAAATCTTCGGGTCAAACTTATTTATTGTACCTAATGTTTTGGGGATATTATGTGAAGTGTGTCATTTAAAAGATGTTTTCCCTATCCTGAGCTAAGTCAATCGAATGTTTCTTCTAAAAAGTTCGCAGAAAAGTTAAAAATCCAACTAACGTTTGATCTATGCTATCACGGAGCTCTTAACAACTGTGCATTATTACAGCAATATCAAAATTGTAATTGTATATAGTATCAATGAAGTGTTTTAAAACTTTGATTATAATTAACTGCCGATGACTGGCAACTGAGGCTCTCAAACTTTCAATGAAATTGTTTTATTTCAGCTAAATATGCTTGGAGAACGGCAGCTTGAAATCATTCTTCCGTTGAACACTTTTTCTAGTCAGTGTATTCGTTACGTTTAATTTTTATGGTTCAGAGGATTCGTACCATTTAAATAACTCACTGATGCAACGGATCATATTTCCATATGCATGGAAGTACATGATTAAGAGTCCGTATATGTTGTTGCAGCGGAAGCGGAAGTTCTCGACAGCCGCTCTACCTTTACCTGAGGTACACACTGCAATGAAGTATATTGTAATTGGGCTATAGTTCACCTAGGGCTGATGAAAGTGATGGCAGCTGAAGTAGATGCGAATTTAAATCCGTCATCTGATGAAGTTCTTCGGAGAATTAAGGTCAGTTCATTTTAGATCTGCAAATTTCGTTAGTGAAATATACCTGTAACACCTGTTTATCATTTTTGGCAGTATGCCAACCCCTGTGCTATTATAACTTCTAAATAATTCTTATCTGTGATGTAGAATGGTGCAATATCTATATTACTTGAAATTTTTATTTTTTACATCTAAAATATGTACCATGCTTTATTCTTGGTTGTGAATTGCTTTTATTCTGGTGCACTTTTTTTTACTGTGATAAGAACTGGAGGTAAAATTTACTTTGCTTGCTTTGTTGTGCATTTTTATGTATCTATAATGAAAAGTTAAAATTTCATTATTTTGACCATTTAAAAACCATGCATGCATTTGAATATCCTGTCATAGTATACAAATAATGTTTAGGTGCTTTCTAGTGTCTGAATCTAGTTTAAATGTTTTAATGAAAAAAGATATTTATAGATCCACAATCATACTCTTTTGAAATTTTTCTTAGTAAAAACTGTTCTTGATATTGTATATATTACAGATTTTTTGCATTCTCTCCCTGGAAACATTGAATATAAAATGGGTTCTATATTTTAGGCTAAATTGAAATTGAAACTTTAATAACAATGGAATAATCTCTGAAAATCATTCAAATACTATATTCTTTTAGCTCAGTGTTTCTAACAATGGATTAACATTCATGCCTTTTTTGATATGTAATAAGCTTATTGTGTCAATATTAGTGAGTAGATAGTTAAAACAATATCAATTCATTATTTCTGTGTTAGTTTTCAATAAAAATTTGCAGTTATATCACTGAGTATAAATAAAACTGCAAAAAAATTTTGGAAGGATTTCCTAAAGTTTTGTGAATGGCCTTTAGAAATATCTTGCCCATTTGTTTTCATGAAGGATTATTACCTTATGGCCTTCATTCCAGAGTACATTTCCCTCATCAACTCAACTGAAAATAGAGTTGCATCATAATGATGGTCTAGCTTTGTTCATGTAGTTGTCACATATTTTTAATCCAAAATTGCAAGAAATTCTGACAAATAGATTAATGTATTTAAAAGCCTAATCTAAATAAAAAAGTTCTAAATTGTAAGAAGACAAAACTTATAATTTTAGCTTTTTCTTATAAAAATTTCCTTCAGGTCCAAGTCCACTTCCTTGCAAGCTAAAAAAAATCATGCTAATATTTGTGATTTTCCTGCGCATCAGACTTTTTTTAAGAATTCAATTTAGTAGTGTCCTCATGAGTTAAATTATCCTGAGGTATTTCAATCTATCTCAAAAATTCAACTCTTAATAGCTGTGTTACAAATCTTCAGAGGGCCTAAGATAGGCAATAGGCTCAGTTTAGTTAGATTTATCTAACCTATGCTATGAGAACTAGCACCCCACAGTTTACTGCTATACTACCTTAGATTTTTGATAAACTTTCAGGACTTCCATCTTATGTGTCTGTTTTGGTTATTGCTAATTTCATACTTTCTTTACCATATCTTCTTTGCCTTTTTTTCTTTTCATTCCTAACTTTTTATTTCTCTGTGTAGGCAATCCTGTGTTGGAACACCCTTATGCACAGATGGTGTCCTCCACTCCAAACTAAATGGTCACATTTCTTTACCCTCTTGAGATTGCCTATGCTGGTGCCAAGCAGTTTTTACAAACTAATGGATAATTATATTAATAACTGCAGTGCATTAATACTTTCTTATATTTAATTTAAATTTGCTGAATTTCTTGTGCAATTTTCTTTTCCAGTAAAATCTGTTTTTCCTAATTGTGTATGTTGAAATTTTAGTAATATTTTTCTTTTAACATACCCCCTGTTGTGTAATCAAATCCTCTATATTCAATGATAGGTTTCATTTTTTACCCAATGTGCTGTACATATTCCCTTTTTACAGGTTATCCTGGTGATCAATGTAAGGCTCAGAAGCTTTTGAGATAGTCCTTCACAGGAAGAGGTTGAAACTAGCATGTTTTTTCCGTTCTTTGATTTTGTGCTGAGTAATTCTTTAACACATTGACTGCAATATGACCCACCGGTGGGTCGTGACTAAGATTTCCTGCTGCAAAATGACCCATTGATGGGTTGTTGGAAAAAGTTTTAACAATCTGTTGAAATTAATTGTATTTAATGGATCCAGTTAATGCTTGGTATTTATTGTATTTCTATCAACTTGTGAATTTAAATTTGAGTTGAATACTGAACTTCAGTTTAACCCATCACTTTCAATATGTTAAGGTACACGTTAGTTGTGTGTCAGCACTTCGTAATTACAGGTTTCCAACCTTGTTTTTTGCCCCCACTTCTTCAGAAATTTCATTTGAATCTTGCACCCCCTGGAATAAAAATGCCCATGTATAGTCAATATCCTATTATTTATCTGGACTTTTCTTGCACCCCTGGAATATCGTCTCGCACCCCAAGGAGGTGCGAGCCCTCCAGGTTGGGAACCCCTTTCAAGTCATATTTGTCAGCCGTACTTGTGAGATCACTTGATGTAACGTTTTTCTAATTAAAAAATATCTGCGTTTAACATACTGTTTCACAATACCAAAATAGCTCATGTATAATTGAGGAAAGGAAAACTTTTTATACTTTCAATCACCTTGCACGTTTTTCTATAATCCAATTTTCTCATTTTCATTTTAGTTGTTTATTTAAATATATTGGCTAACAGCTGTCTGAATGAAGAGATAGGATAATTCTAGCTGCTACAAACCAGCTTTTTCTTAATTATTTGTAGATAAAACTTATGGTTTGCTTTAGTATTAGTAAATATTTAATTTGTTACAGGAATGTGTCGATCATGTGTACGAGCTACGGGATGAGTTTGTGACCAAGAGAGGGCTGGCTGCAGCTCCCCTGCGAGATGCTGCAGTGGAGGCCAGCATGAAAGAGGCTCTCACTCGGTTGGATGCTTTTGCTCAACACAGTGGTATGTGTAGTTTAACTTCTCTTTGGTCAGTACTACATGGCTGGATTTGTGCTCTAGTAATATATTTGGGCATAGAGTTTAGGAATTTTAGTGTATTAACTCTTTGCCACAAGGCATGGGTCAATGATTGAGGGGAAGATGAAAGGGGCTTTGCTGGAGGTTTAGTAGGCTTTCCTTTTGTTGAAATAGAATGTTTTTTTTCTAGCTATTTCTTTCTGGTTCACTGCTGCCCTTGTTTTGTAGTACCTATTACTTGCTTTCTTCTTTATTTTTACCTTGTTTCAAACTCACTGTTTCTATGCAGAGGATGAGACCCCTAAGTCTATGCACATTGAGCATAGGCTTTTTTCTCTGTTGGAAACCCCCTATTGTAGATAGGGATGCTTAAACTAACTTTGAATCCTAACAATACCTGTCTGTATTAGGAGTACATTTCACTGCTGTTGAATATTTTTCATGTTGTAAGTATTTGAATACCTTTTCTTGATCCATTTCTTACGTATGTCAATATCTGTCTCAAATCTTTCAGTACTAATCTCTCACAATCAGTTCTTGTTTTTCAGTTCTGATATCCCTGCTTTTGGTACTAGTTACTGAGTTTAAAAAATGGTCCCTGCATATAGATATCAATCCTTCTTTGAGAAATAAGGAGGCAATTGATTTTCAAAGATTTTATATTCAAAGCATTCACCTCAATGATGTGTTATTCACGAAGTCACTCAATGTAGCATTTGTAAAGGTAGGTATGCTCTATCTCTTAACATTCAATTTTATTAAGTGAATTGTAAAAACGCAAATTTTCAAATCGATTCTTAACCCTTCCATGTCGTAGGTTTGAATAATGGCTCGTGCAATGGAAAAGATAATGAAATGGTTTAACCGAGACACAATTAGAACATTTATACCGTTTATTTAAGAACATTTATTGGAACATTTATTTTTATTAAAGAGTTACAATCAACAATGCTTCACTTTTTCATTTTCTATCATTCCTAATCAACAAAAAACTTTGCATGGTTAGCCGTCCGATATGTAGGACGCCAGGAATTAATGGGTTAATATTAGGTGGTATTGAAAGCATACCCCATTTTGTTGGCATTTTATCTTCTTTAGTATTTTGTGATTGGAATTTTAGCCGAGTAGGAAATTATTTCATGAGTGGATTTTTAACCAAGTAACACTTTATTTGGTGTGTGAACTTTTACCCCAGTAGCAATTTTTTTGATCAGTGGACTTTTAAGCAAGTAGCAATTTATTTTGTGTGTAGACTTTAACCCCAGTGGCAATTTATTTGGTTAGTGGACTTTTAAGCAAGTACCAATTTATTTGGTGAGTGGACTTTTAAGCAAGTAGCAATTTATTTGGTGAGTGGACTTTTAAGCAAGTAGTAATTTATTTGGTGAGTGGACTTTTAACCAAGTATCAATTAACTTGATGAGTGGAATTTCAACTGAATAGCTCTGAATTTAACGAGTCAACATTGCCGCAGAACTGCAAAGCGGTGCAGTGCACGGGCGTGTGTGCTACGAGCGCGGCCGCCTACTGAGCGTGTGTCCGGGCCGAGAGGCTCAGGCTGAACACTACCTGGGCAAGGCAAGCAAATTCAACATTCCAGGGGCTTGGACCCTGCTTGGAGAGTGTCTCTACAACAGAGGGGATCTCACTGGAGCCACCACCTGCTTCAACAGGACCTTGTCTACTGTGAGTGCCCCGCGATCTAGTTTAGCTTGCTCACTTGCCGTGTTTTGTCCACGTCAAAACATGTGTGGTTTTTGGTTTACAAACTTATGCTTGGTATCCTTCTTGTGACAGTTTGATTCTGATTGGGGTTAAACTTTTGGCTCATGAAGTTTATTAAAAATGTTTATTTTATTAACCTGTGAAGGTTAGTTTGAGTACTGATATGAAATGGTTGGAATTTGTTGACAGAATTTGTCATTGTGGAGTTCACATACTCAAATGTGTTTGAAGGTTCTGGTTATAAATTTAGTAAAACTATAGTGGTGAGATTCTGTGACATGAGCGTTTCAGTCTGGTTGGGTCCTGTGTTATTTTGCAGCTGCTTCTCCTCTGATTTGACCAATAGGCAAACTGTCTTTGAACTTTGCTATCGCAACTGATTCGTTATTCATCTCTCTCCATTAATCTTCACATTGATTTACCTCTGTATCTTGGACTCACATCTGACTCTAAAACTTAGCAGTCGGTTACTGCTGGCATTCTTGTTGAGTTATGTTTATGCCAAATCTTTTTTCAAATGTTATGTGAAGTTGAAGCTTCGGCAAACTGTTCTATCTAGGTAGGTTTATGCACTTTTGTAGCCATGCAGTTTAAAAATGCGTCCATAATTTTGCCACCATTGGGATTTTGTAAAATGAAATACTGACTTGGTATTGTGGACCTTAGCATAGTATTTGCATTAGCTTTAGTGCGTATAATATCATGAGGTCACGTAAATCAAAAATTTGTTTCAGCAATTTTTCAAACGTTAAAGTTCGTGCACGTAATTAATCATGTTTGCTACTGAACACATATTTTTACCTATTTGCAACTTGCCAATTTTATTTTTTCTTTTGCATAACAACATATGGTAGCACCTTTGACTTATACCACACCTAAAAAATACCATGCTATAACCAATGCACTAGCTGGTGAGACTGTATTTATGCTATTTTGAATCATTTTCTTGGGTTTCCATTGTACATTTTGACCCACATTCTGTATCTTGTTTTGTAGAATACTGATCTTTCCTGAAAATTTCTCAACTGAAAATATTCCTGGTCGATTAATAGAATGTTGTCATGATGGTGGCCTTGCAGGGTGAAGACAAGGTAGCGCTGCGCAACTTGTCCATGTTGATGCGTGCTCTGCCGGCGTCCACTCCTCAGCAGCGGGAGGACAATATCAACAAGGCTAGTATTACCTCCTACTCACTATATTTCCAGTGGTTTTGGCGGCTCTTCCACGTTTTCCTACTGCTGTTTTGAGTGTAAATTCAGCTTATACACTCCTTGAAAAAAATTGTCAAGCCGATCCTGAGAAAAGGAAAAACTAGGTATCAAAAATGGAGTTAATTCAGTTCATTTTATACCTTAAAACTTCAGACTGAGCTTTTGAGTTTGGCTTTGTAAGGATATTTTGTTGTAAGGTGAGTCATATTTGATGACAGAGTGCTAGTTTCGGGAGAGGTAAACTGACAAAAATATAAGTGCAATACGTGCTTAAATATTGTACTGCTATAAGAGTACTTCAATAAAAGAAAACATATCAAGATTATGCACTTGGAGAACTACAGGAAAAATTTCTTGGCTTGTGCAATTGTTCGTATAAATTTTGATATGGTTTTTGCTATTTAGTTAGACTATAGGTCAATACACCTCAATTATAGAGCAGGCCCTTCCAAGCTTCTGTCACTACATCTTGCTGCACTTTACAATCTTCGCTCTTTTTCCATTAGCATCTGTAACATAGTATCGCTACACAAAGGCTTTAATTTCTACAACATCGGTCGTTGCTATCGAATCTATTGCAGCCTATTCTTTACTACCTGCAAAATCCAACCAAGAAATATATTCTGATACATAGTGCCTCAAATGCAGAACTTGAGAGGAACCTGGCTCACGCCTTTTGTGCATTCAAGACACGTGTGTTGCTGTTACTTGATGCAAATAACTCCTTCACAATTTAGAGTTAAGGGTGAATTGACCGTTGACTGCAGGGCGTGGAGTACGCGCGGAGAGCAGTGAAGCAAGACCCAGCGGACGGAAGGTCGTGGATGGTGCTGGGCAACGCATTGCTGTCCGCCTTTTTTGCCGTGCACGCCAACACGACCACGCTGCAGGCCTGCCGCGCTGCCTACGCTAGAGCTGTAATTATATCAGTTCTGAGGGTCTTCCTTGCTAATCATGAGAGGAGTTTTCTTAGGGTCTCATGCTTGTAATTGGACGAGTCCTTCTTGAGTGCTTAGCTTCTAATTGGGTTGGTCCTTCTAGAGCAGATAGCTTCTAATTGGGTGGGTCCTTCTGGAGTGCCTAGCTTCTAATTGGGTGGGTCCTTCTGGGTGCCTAGCTTCTAATTGGGTGGGTCCTTCTGGAGCAGTTGGCTTCTAATTGAGTGGGTCCTTCTGGGTGCCTAGCTTCTAATTGGGTGGGTCCTTCTGGAGCAGTTGGCTTCTAATTGGGTGGGTCCTTCTAGAGCACCTAGCTTCTAATCGGGTGGGTCCTTCTAGAGCACCTGGCTTCTAATTGGGTGGGTCCTTCTGGAGTGCCTAGCTTCTAATTGGGTGGGTCCTTCTGGAGTGCCTAGCTTCAAATTGGGTGGGTCCTTTTGGAGTTCCTAGGTTGTAATTGAATCAGTCCTTGGATACCTAGCTTCCAATAGGAGAGATCTTTGTAGAATACCAAGCGTGTAATTGAATAACTAGTTTGTAATTAGTTGGATCTTTTTAGGGTTCCTACCTTGCTATTTAGCGTGTCCTTAGTATGAACTATTCTAATGAAATAGTTCATTAGAACGGCAATGTTAACAAGTAAATCATTTTATCAATTCATAATTATGGATATTACCAATTAAAATATTAAACCATTTATAAGCATGGAAAATCGCTCATGAAAACAGTAACGTCATTGATTTTTCCATCAAATTGTTTATAGTGCTGGAACCGCTCGAGTGAAATGCAAATTTTCTGAGTTCTGGCCACCAGTGGTAGACAGGTAAGGAAGGCAGTGAAGAATATATGCCATTAAACTTGAAGCAAGTGAATAACGTAAATTCTTATATTGTGTTGATTGCCAACATTCATTCCTCATTTAATACTTTCATGATGTTTGCAAATTCTATCCTTCTATTTAACAAGAAATTTTTTTTCATGTTGATGGGGGACTGAATTACTGAATTTATTGTAAGTTTTTCGCCTTTAAACTTATGGGGAAATGAGTAGTTCTAGCAAACTTTTATCGTGCTTGTCTTCATATATATCTATTTTTTAGTTCTATTTACGGTGTTGTCACCTTAGTTATGAATTAACAGTTTGGCTCCAAACATAGTTGGCCTTCAGCAGATTTTGGGCGCTTAGCGAACCTTGAAGAATACATAAGATTCCCGATGTTCTGTAAAATGGAGTATGCTTTGTGTTTCTGCCCTGCTTAGCTGCCGTAAGGAACTTTACAGTACCCGGAGGTTCCATCAGCAACCTACATCAAGTTTAGGAGCTATGTTTGCTATTGTCTGCTGTAGTTGTTAAAATCAAACTCAAGTAGGTTCATACTTTCTTTTTTTTCTTCTGGAGGCATTAGTCGACGTGTCGTATCGGTGAGCTTCGGCTCACACTCGTTTTTTTTCTTGCCGTTTATTGTTGACTTTTTTTCCTAATGAAATAAATGATCCTTGTGGGTTTAAGTTCTGCTTTCTGACCGGGGGCATCCTGATCCTCTCATATTATAACAATAAGAATAATAATATGTATTGATGAATTCACTTCCACCAACAACTACGTTACGTCCTGATAAATAAAGTTTCGTTCACTTTCAGGAGCAAGATAAAAGCGCGAGCGTTTTACCAGAGCTGCACTACAGCAAGTTCCAGGTGCGTTGTGACAGACTGTCATCACGTTGTGCGGGATTGAGAGGAGCTGTAGACTTGTTGACCTGTCGTCTGTTCACTTAGAATGATTCAAATTTGAATACAAAATAATCAATCTGAAAAGAAAAACAAGAACAATCAAATTATCATATATTAAGGAACAATAAGGAAATAACAAATATTAAGGAAATAACTGCATATAAAAATTATGAAATTTTTAAAATAGGGAAGTACTTTTTAATCACCCTGTAGATAACACATTTTTTTAGTCTGTAGCAGATGGCGTCTTCTCTTTGCATCGTAAAATCATCTTGGCTATGAAACAAAGGCTGAAACTAACTACTTACTACTCGTACTTTTAAAATGTTTTTACTTGCTCAAGCACGTTTTTGCATGCGTGCCAATATTCACTAAGTTTTACGTATCTATGGACATTAGATCATTTGCGAGAGCATCCACGAAGCTTTATTTCTTGTACAAAGACGCTGAATCTCACGGACGATATAACTTATGTTCGTGAAGTCAATGGAAAAAAATGGTGACTTTATTCTCGTGCGGTTGAGACTTAAGTGTTGGTGCAGGTGTGGTGGTACGAGGAGCAGTACAGCGCGGCGCTGGCCAGCGTGCGGACAGCGTGTCTGCTGGAGCCGGGCTGGCAAGACTGCAGGATGAAGCTGCAGCACAGCACCAGCTTCCTCAGGTCCCTCCTCATCATGGTGGCCAAGCACGGCAGCCTCAGTGCCAAGCGCGTCCTCAACGTCAGCAAGGTGCGAGGTCTTTCTGGGCAAGTTGAATGATGAGTCATTAATGTTGGTTTCCATTTAGCACGTCGTTGCCTTGGTGAAATTAAATTATGAGCTATTGATGTTCATTTCCATTGAGCAGGTCATTGTCTTGGGGAAATTCAATGATGACCCATTAACGTTGGTTTCCATTAAGCAGGTCATTTGCGGTGGGGAAATGTACGTAATGTTTGCTATGTTAGCCAAATCATGCTAATGTTGCTTTGATGTTGCTATAAAATAAGGTTAGCATTTTTCAGAGATTCTTAATAAATCATTGGATTGATGTGCAAAAGGGCAGAAAAGTATGCAAGTTACCAGTACTATATAGCAAAGAAATATTGAATTTTTTTGAAGCATGTGTTATTACCTCTTGGTTTGTGAGCTTTTATCTATATATATTTTATCTACACCTGATAAAAAATAGGGTGCTAGCATTAATCCCATTTCAAAATAATATAAATGTATCTGTTGAATTTGGAGGACATGAGTGAATTTTGTACTTGCAATGACTTGAATTGGGAGCAATGTTAATAGTTCATCGTTGGACTTCCAGGCTGAAGATGAAAAATGTCCCGAGTTAGAGATGAGGTTGGCTTTACTTTTGTTAAAATAGAAGTGTTTTTTTATTTAATTACTATCTTTCCTCAGTGTCATGTTGGTTTTTTTTGCGGCACTTCTTTCTTATTTTTTCAACTTTCATTCTTTTTCACAAGCTTCATTAACCTTTGCTGTGTCTGTGCACAGGATGTGGGGACACATCTTGGACATTGATTTTTACTCGTTCTTTCAATTCCATAGTTAATAGTTACTTCCTCTTTAGGCGACACGTTTGCTATGGTTAGAGAGGCATAAAACAACTTAAAATCTAATCTGAACATGGGAAATATTTCTATGTAGATTCCGGCCATCGCAGAATTTAGTAAAATATTGGTTATCCGTCATCATTTGCATGCCCTGAGGTTACACAAAAGATTTTTTGTTTGTGTTCTAGCATCAAACACCAGTTGAATCTGAGACCGATATTAATACGTCATCTTGACGATGATCATTCACTTGAAAGGAACGTTTCAAGTGTAATAGAGGAATATTTTAGGGATTGAAGCATAAATCATGCTGACTTTAGGTGGACATGGATGGGAGTTTTCATGTATGAAGTTTCGCTAAAAACCAAGATAACAGACGCACATATGTATGTGTAAATCACGAACTGAAAGTGTTTCCAACTTCGATGCCAAAGCAGCATCGAGTGTGAAACGGTTTTTCCAACGTATTACATGTTCAATGTGTATTAGTGTTGACCAAACCATATTAAAACAGTTTTGAAGTGGTGCTGCTCTTTTGAAATTTACGCACCTGCTCTGCAGACGGCAAGGGTAGAGGGGAGCAAGGACTCGAATCCATGCTTTAATGTTGATTTTATCAACACCCTTCATCCTTAACATTATCATTATTATCATCATTATTACAATCATTATTATTGCCTGCTCTGTAACGTAACCGGTACAGAGCATCAAGGGTACGCAACTCGGGCCGTACGAGAGAGGCGGCACACCGCTCACTGGAGACAAGCAGCCCCAGCTCGTGACCTTCCAGCAGCTCCAGACTGGCACCAACACCCAGAAGGTTTGCCTACATTTACTGCCTCGAACAACTTGTGCTCTTGAAGTCAATAAATAAAATAGGGGCTTCTTTCTTCGTATTTTAAGTGGATTGTCACGAGGTATGTTGAGGTATGCAGTAACTAATAAATGTGGTGACTTCTTCCTTGTGTTTTGTGGTTTGTCACGAGGTTTGTCGCTTTTTGGGTCCCTCTTTCACATTAAAATAATGAAATAAAAAAAACTTGACGGTTTTTCCTCTGGTGGGCAGTCATGAAATGCGTCGCTCATTGCTGCCTGTGGCACCTTTCATGAATTCATCAGTTAACATGGTATTTTCTCTTCACATCTTTTCGGTAATCGATGTGTGATGTGCATCGTATAAGAATGATAAAGCCTTTTTTCCTTCAAAAATATTTGTGTTGTGGTGAAGATGTACTTAATTAAATTTTCTAACCTGTATGTAAATGGAACAATATATTCAAATATCAGCTATTACGAATTTATGCAGGCGTATTTTTACAATGGTGTTGTGTTTTAAAGAAATTTTAGAGTTAATTAGTGGGATTAATTAATAAAAGCCACAAGAGTAATTAGTGATGTTCACAAAAGCGTACTTCATGAAATCATAAACATTATTTTACTGTAATGTGCTTTTCATTCCCTTCAAGAAATTCTGTCAGCTTTTTCGTGATGCATTTCTAACGATTTTTTTCCTCTAACTCGGAGGTTTTCTTATCAAATTTTCATAAATGTACTGGTTGCTCAGGCTTAGAACTTGATTCATGAAATATAACTTGACATCCTTCTTCCTTGACAAAGAACACTGTTGCCAAGCTCGCTCTGCAAACTGCTCTTCATTGCTCAATTTTTTTAATAGAACTTCAGCTAGCATATTTGTAAGTAGATACTGACCCATGTTAAAGTAAATCAGGTATATCTCGGGTGCTAATCAAGTTTTTCTAAAATTCTTTTGCCGAAAACTTGAGTTTTGTATTGCTAAAGGATCAATATTGTTGAAAATAAGATTTTCAAGTCACCTAAATCAACTAAAATTTTTTATATTTTTTTCCTTTTTATCCGCGTATTCAACCAAAAATTGAATTTTCTCTTTCCACAATGCACGCAGAAATATTATACTATAGTGCCCGCTGCGGGAGGAACGAGAATGATTGATCAGGAATAGTATTTCCAGTTCTACATCTTTTCAGTACAGGTGACCTGTTGTTGTTCTGCATATAAGCGCATTGATTCTTCAATCGTGCTAGCTCACTGAATTTGTTTGTATTGAAGCGTCCTAGATGACACCTTCACCATGTGAACTCTTGCCTTCGATCAGATCGTGCAAGGGATAGTGGTGAGCACCCTGGTGCCCGAGTCAGGGATCCCGTTCGTGATGTGCCTGGTGGACTGTGAAGGCACGTGCTTACCTGTCACAGTCTACAACTGGGCCCCGGGATCTGAGGTCAAAATCGGCGACGCAGTTGCTGTCGTGGCTCCGGTGTTGCGGGTCCAAAGCATCGACCGCGTCGCTCTCAATGATTCTGTGGAGTTGCCCAACGGAGAGCAACTGGATCTCAACCAGCAGGAAATTAGGCCCAGTGCCTGTGAGGAATACTCAGATCCCTGTGCAGGCAAAAACCTCAACGTTGAGGCTGAGGTGAATGAAGCTACTAGTTCGAAGGAGGGTGACGGAAAATGTGAATCGGAACAAAGTAGCAGTAGACGGACAGAAAGCAATAACCATGGAGAAGGAAACGTCTCGTGTGATACTAGTGGTAAAATTGAATGTGTAATTGACGAGTCAAGTGCCATGAGTTCTGAAAGTTCTGCTCTAGAGCCAAACGTTAGTAAAACTGAGCATGAAAATTTGAGTTCTCCCGTTGCACAGGATGACGCTTCTGCTGACGGTGCTGGAGTGACAGAATCGAGAAAACGAGCCAGCACGGGCAAAAACATGTCTTCCGAGAGAAATAGGAACAAGAGCTTCTCTGCGAATGCTAACAAATTAAGTAAACCTGGAGACATTGGCTTAAACAAAGAAAGTAAATCTGATGTAAAGTGCTTTGATTCTAACGTCAAAAGTACTTCGTCTGGAAACAGAAATACTCCTGAAAAGAACATGCTCGAAAATCGAACGAAGGGGACCCCCAAAAAGCAAGCTAGGAATGAAAGAGTGCCTTCGCAGAACAGTCGAATAGGTAATAAGAACATAGGTGGTCCTGGGCGTAGCTATAACAATGATCGTAGTGCTAACAGTAGAATATCTAAGTCCTATAGTGCTTCTAGCTCTGGCGTTAATGGTGGTGGGAGAGTGACAAGCAAGGGTAAAACTGGGCGAGGCAAGAGCAAAGAATCAGATAGCTCCTCAGGTAAAGTCACGCTCAAGAACATCCGAGTGGTTGCCCCTGTCATGCTGGTGGTAAACAAGCGACTGGTCACGTCCGGTCAGGTCGCCGCGTCTTACATCGTGTCCCAGAATAAGCCCGAGTGAGCTTTCCGCAACTGGTGCTTGCGTTCGGTGTAGTGAGGATGTGTTGAAGTAGGGCTCACAATATTTTGGTCCACCGCTTTCATGTTTAGTTTATGATTAAGTGAGGGAGCAAGTGACTTATTAGTGCTGTGTAACAAATTACTCTGCTGTGTCTTGCTGCTCAAAATGTTGCCATGTTATAGTTCGAGGGAATTATGGAAATCTTGACCATTTTTCTATTCCTTCTCTATTGAAAGCTGCAAGTTTCCTTGGAATAATGTAGCTCGTATCTGCGGCAGGAGACATAGCCCATTGTAGCACAATGCAAGTGTGCGATACAGTTCACTGGTTTTCTAAATGAATTGCTTGAAGAACTTTAATATGTTACGCTATTTCAGGTCTACCTTAGTTTTGTGATAATCTTCTCAGCGTGAAGGTATTGATAGAAGGATTTATAAGTGTGATACGTGGTTGAAGGCCTTGGTGATTTATTAAAATGAAACGTTGAGTGTTTCTGTACATGACTTGTTGATGATTCATTTTAAAAAGCGAAGCTTTCGGTCTTGATGACTTGTGCATCATAATAATTGCAGCGGTTTGTCCTTCTCTAACAAAATCCCGCTCCGGTTGCGAGTGTGTTTCTGTTTAATCTCTAAAGTAATGTGATAGTTAGGTAATATCAAATTTACGTCTCGAGATTAGTAAAATATCTAGGTGCATTTTCCCCTCATGGGTGGCATAGTATAAGTTTAGGTTAGTTATGTTTGTGTGTCTTCTGCATTGGGGGTGACGCCCGCAGGGGACATACTGTTGGGTAACCTCTTTGGTATTTCTGTCTTTGGTGCCCACTTTGCTTCTTTCAATTCTCATACCTTCTTCACTATCGTTTCTTTGTGTTTTCTTCCTCTTCCTTTGTACCTTGCTCTTTTTATGCGTAGTGCGTCCTGTGTGGGAGCACGCTTTGTGCATATTTTCCACGCTTTCTTCAGTCCAGACTTAATGGTCTCTTCCCTTTCCTTTGTGAAACTACCCTTACTATAAATACAAAGCCGTTAACTAACATCGATATTATACTTGCTTGGTGCATTTTATGTGTTACTTCATTAGTTTGCAATGGTCGTCTAGTTTTTCTTCTATGATATGCTGCTGTGTCTACTGAAGCGTGAACAGTTTATTTTGATTTTGTTTATTGTTGAAATAAGATTATAATTCTACACTGTCATCCCATATGTGGAAATGAAAGAAATACTGTACGTTTTGATAATTAAATTTGTGGTTTTGAGTTGGAAACATTTCTAGGGTCCCCTTGTTATGTTAACTGGCTGCCTGGAATTCCGTTTTTTCCTGTAAGCCAATCCACCACATGAGTTCGTGCTTGTAGGGAAATTGTCTTTCTTGTTGAAACAGGTTCCCATTGAGTGTGGAGAGCTCTTATTAACTCATATTTGAAATAAAATGAAGATTGTGCGTAACTTGTGGACTATTGAAGAATGACTGTTGCCTCTACGACCGTAAAGAAGCCTCTGATTACATCTCTTAGCCGACTCAGTCTCAACTAAAGCTGTTGTAAAGAAGCCTCTGATTACATCTCTTAGCCGACTCAGTCTCAACAGCTCTAGTTGAATTATTAAGATTATACCTTCTGCCTCTTTGTACTTGTTTGAGCTTTCTCTTGGAGATGACGTGGATGTCGGCTGCGTGCTAGACTCTCTGTGGTGTCGACTCTAAAAGCGTCATGCTATAATTTTTCGCGACTTCAAATGCTGCCGTTGCCTCTTTTGCCTTCTGCAGTAAATTTCGTCAAACTAAACTTTAAAAATTTTATATCATGAAGATTTTACTTTAGAGTCAAATCTTTCCATTAATTAAACTATAACGACTTTTTGTGTCTTGTCAGCGACCTCGCTCGAGGCTGATTATGGTATGCATGTAATAATTGACCTAATGGTGTTGGATTTGGCTGTTGCTTATTAAAGATTACAAGTTTTTGTTCTTTGTCGCGAAGCCCAAGCCCTGAACACGTATAATTTATTTAATTCAGGTAGTCTCATTGAATTTTAATACGATTTTGATAAACATTTATCAGCAATTTCAACGATATTTTAAGGACTGAAAACTTTGTTTTCATTGACTTTGAGCTCATCCATTTGAAAATAAATGCCTAATACATTATTTTTAAATCTTATCGTCGTTTATACGTAGTTTTATTTCATCCACTATGATGATGGCACTCGGTACATACTACTTTCATTTTAAGTAACAAGCTTCCGTGAAATTTGCTTTAATTTTAACAGATTATTATATAGAAAACAATACGTGAAAATTTATTGCCGCTGATTGAGACTTGCCTCATCACTAATATTAACAACGTAAATTTCATCTTTTTCCATTCACTACGGACGTTGTTGCACAGCTTATCTTGACAAAAGTTTTTTATTTTTTTAATTCGCTTCACTCGTTAAGTTTCCAGATGTTATTAAACTTTTGGTTCTACGTTCCTTCTATGAGTGTTACTAAACTGATCTATTTGTCTGTTACCTATGTTAAGCTCCAATTCGACGCTGATAACACTGAACAACAAATTTTTTTTACTGGAGGTGTGTAAAATGATTAAGACTAATTTGGGTACGC
>JACJUY010000466.1:93409-135580 GCA_014220935.1 Platorchestia sp. MABIK | reverse complement strand
CAGCCCAGCCCAGCCCAGCCCAGCCCAACAACTGACGCAATTCTTTTTAATTTTTAATTTTTATTTAAGCGTCGAGTTAAGCTTAAGACTAGTGGCGCTATCTGGTGGGAGGTTCAGTTATCGAATATTTAACTAACGGGGCTAACTCCAAAGCTAAGCCCAATTAATTGACGGTCGTCAATCAAGCCCACAGACAATCAATTAAATTGTCAATATTCATCATTGTGAATTATATTGACAATAAAATTGATCGTCTAAGGGCCGCTTTAGTGTGACGACTGTATTGTTATCAAGGCACCAAGCTGAGGTTCTCTCGCACCGAAAATCATTAGCTTGTTCAACTTTAGACTAATTTATGGCGATAATATGGAAAAAAATATTTTCCGTGATGAGTTGACAATATCTGTTGAAAGAGTAAGCTAAATCCATGATGTACGTTTCTTTTAATCCTTGAGATTTATTTACCACGTTCCCCGCGTATTGGGCCAAATGTGTAGCAATAGGTAAATTTCTCATTCACGTACCGGTGTTAATGAATGGCATTTCATCTGTTTCGAGACCTCTTTAAAAAAAACAACTGTTGCCATACGAGATGAAATGTTACCATATTTCTTAGTTAGGATAAAAATGAACTCGAGCAGAAAATTCGATTTTCCAATTCTGTTACTTACAACCTAACCAAACCGACAGTTATCCACCGCGGGAACGCGGTGAACTTGTTCAGTGCAGTGATTGAGAACATTAGGCCTGCAAATGCAGTGCTTTTATTAACGCGTAAGCACTTATTTCGATCTATTCTTTAATCTATAAATTCATGGATGAAAAATCAGACTTTAGTCAAACACTCTTGTTATAATTCGCAAATTTTTATAATTTTGTTCATCACTTTACGAGATATTGAATGAATCAAAAAGTTTGGATACAGGTACTGTTCACTGGAATTTAAGCGCTTTATCATTCAATTTTGTGTCACATTTCCGTCATTACAACAACCGCCATTTGACTGGGACTGACATCAGATAGTCACCGTCACCAGAGTAAAGAAGAGACTATCTCTTGGTCGTGAATTTCAAAAAATGCAAGGTAAAAATTCGGTAATAGATGAGATACGTCGGAGCCACGTAAATTAGTGAATATTCTAATCTCCCCCATGATTGTAAAGAGTGAAAGAAGCGCCAGACCCTGCCCGGCCGCCTGGGTGTGAACAAATACATCACAGCAAGTAGTGCTAGAGCTAGCGTAAGGCCCTTGTTAGAACATCTAAATTAATCAAGGACATAAACATGTTTTACACTTTGATTGCCGCAGGTAAAACTGTAGTTCAATATTCAACTCAAATTTAATTCAATTGTATGTAGTAAGCAATGTTGAAAATAGTAGGCATAAACTGGATCGTGCCTTCATTTAGTTTTGATTAAGTATTTATGAAAATTGAGTTGGTGACTACTGGTCGGTGAGTAGCTTGATGAAAATTCCCTTCGCGCACAGCGGAGGCGCACGTCGCAGTCAGCGTGTTGATCGAAACTAAACTTTTAAGAGCATCTAATGTCGTGAACTTAGTGAACTTGATAGTTAAGAGCTCTTTTAAAAAAATTTGAAGGACCAACTCGTGAGGCCCTGCGCCCGCTCCCGTTAGTTTCACCTTGTTTATGCTTTGGCTTAGATTTGATTTGCAGCTGCCATCAAACTATTAGTTTAGTTTCTTATCTACACACAGAGCCCCGTTTTCGCTTTAGGAAACGTTCTCTGCAGTTTTGAAATGTGAAAATGAAATTCTTCATGTCGTTGGATGCCACCGTCTTTTTAATGTCAAATGTAAGGTAATTTTTTTGCCCCATGTCGAATTTGACGCGGCCCTTTGGAGACTTCGGAGTGTACTGCTGTGCTCCTCTGAATTCCTCGTCACAAGTATACGGTACTTAATACTTTGACTGCGACTACTAAATATTAAGTTCAATGCCAAACTCAAATTTAGAGTCAATTGTAGTTAACTATGTTGAAAATACCATATATGAACTAGATCGTGCTTTCATTTAGCTTTGATTAAGTATTTATGAAAATTGAATTTGTGACTACTGGTCTGTCAGCAGCATTATGAGAATTACCTCCGTGTACCACCGGTGGCGCACGTCGCAGTCAAAGTGTTAAACAACTTTAACTGCTGGGCGATGAAGGAATGAAATCAAACATCAGGCTTTTCATGCACAAAAAATTAATTAAACTCTCTAGAGTAACAGAAAAATTGAAAACCCCTCCATTGTGACAGTAACGGCTTCTCTTCGAAGTTTTTCTGCCGCCCTAATTTCAGGATGCGTTCTTGACTTAACGGAGAATACTTGCAAGAGGCACGCGTTTGGTCTCAGGTGATGCAAAAGTTGGTTCGTCAAAGAATTCCGCGCATCCCAAAGGAAAGGGGTCAGAATTTCACTCTCTTTTTCGCTCGAGAACGTCTGTTGCAGGAGGAAGCTAATCAACGCCGCTTCTAGACTTTCGACGGGGAAGGTTACAAATCAGGCTTGGATTGACCCAAATTGCAAAAGTTCTCATAAAATGGCACTTCCGATGAAAAATGATAAACTGGGATGGCTTCCACATAAAGTTCCAGGACCTTAAAATTATGCCTCGGTTTTGCAAGGCTCGGGCAGTGAGGTGTAGGAACCCTGAAAGATACATAGGTGAGTGACCTGATCTACTAGAACCATAAAAAATCCACGCACTTTAACACTTCGACCGCAACGTACGCCACCGGTGGCCACGGAGGGTGTTTTCATTATGCCGCTGACCGACCAGTAGTCACAAACTCAATTTTCATAAATACTTAGAGCTAAATGAAGGTACGATCTGCTTAATGTTTGTTATTTTCAAAATTACTAACTGTAATTGACTTTCAATTTGAGTTGAATGTTGAACTTAAGTTAAACCAATTGCGGTCAAAGCAAAGTGTTCATGGAATTTTCCCATAGAAGCTTTAACGGCATCGTGCCTCACAGTGTACACAGCTAACTTATACAACCTGTATCTGGAACTGTAATTGGTACGTGCTCAGATTATCGCCAATCTTGTGAAGTGCATGAACCGCGCACATTATTGGGAACTGTGAACAGCATTCTGTACCGCAACGGCTATGAAGAACAACACTGTATTAAAAAAATCCCCAAATTATATTACATTAGAAACTTCTGTTTCAAGGGACAGAGCCGGAACTAACATTTGCAAACAAGAGTTGAAACTGGCAGCAGGCACAGTTTGTCTGCCAAACTCTAAAATATAGTTAAGGTGTTAAACATATTTAAAACTGCAGGAATATTGTTAATAAATGCTCGAAAAGTGTTGCTGTGGTTCTAAGAGTTTGTTAACCCAAAGTAAGTACTTGAAGATGCGGCGATTCAAATTTATCATTACAATTTTTCCGGCTCTAACTAGACCTGTGTTCACGAACCTAAATCTGTGGTATGCCGCAGCGATGGAAACGTGTGGAACAGTGACATCCTTTGATTGTGCATAGTCTTGTTTGTAGGAACAAATGAGCTCTCCATGTCAGGGCTCAAGTCCGTGCCGGGCACTTAGCGTTCCAGATTACTTCCAGTTCAATTAACACTATGACCACGATGTGTACCGCCAGTGGTTAAGGAGGGGGGTTTTCATGTTGTTGCTGAACGACCAGTAGTCACTAACTCAATCTTCTTAAAAAGTTAATTGACGCAAAATGAAGGCATAGTCCGGTTAATATTAGCTATTTCCAAAATTTCTTACTAAAATTGACGTTTAATTTGAATTGAATTTTGAGCTTCAGTTTAACCCATCGAGGCCAATGAGTTGGAAGAAATCGGAACCCTTCACCCCAACGCAAGCTACACTTGTTGCCGGTAATCAGGTGTCGATATTTTTCATCGATAAGCGAGCGAGACCTAATTTTTCTTATCGTCACGAGGGTTGTAATAGCATAATTAGATGAACGATTCCTGTTTGTTTTTATAGTTCTGTGGGCGGTACCTATTTTAAGAACCCGATACCAATCCTTTTCCCCTCAGGGGTATACAACTATTGTGTCTATGGGATTTAGCGCTCCCAGGGGGACTATGTGAGGGCCCTAGCTAAAGATTATGTATAGCTTTCTTTTTATTACAATTGAATAGTTTTTTGTTTTGTTACGGAACTTTTTTTTTCGGTTCACTACTGTCCTGTTTTTCAGCACCTCTGACTTACTTCTTCAACTTTTTTCTTGTTTCATGAACTTTTTTCTTAGCTTTCTGTTTCTATGCACCTTGTGCATAGATTCCACGTTTCCTTAACTCCATACTAAATGGTGCCTTCATCCATCCTCTCTTTGAACATCTTTGTCATGGTAAAAGGAGGCTAAAACTTTCTTATAATCAATCAATTATAGCGATAGCAATAGCTATTCGTAGCAATAGCCATTCGTAGCAATAGCCATTCATAGCAATAGCAATTCATAGCAATAGCAATTCATAGCAATAGTAATTCATAGCAATAGCAATTCATAGCAATAGCAATTCATAGCAATAGCAATTCATAGCAATAGCAATTCATAGCAATAGCAATTCATAGCAATAGCAATTCATAGCAATTCATAACAATAGCAATTCATAGCAATAGCAATTCATAGCAATAGAAATTCATAGCAATAGCCATTCATAGCAATAGCAATTCATAGCAATAGCCATTCATAGCAAAAGCCATTCATAGCAATAGCAGTTCAATGGCAGTTCAATGGCAGTTCAATGGCAGTTCAATGGCAGTTCAATGGCAATTCATAGCAGTAGTCTTTCTAAACTTGAATTTCATGATCCGGTTGCCACACAAACCTCACCCTCTGCCACAACCCATAACCTCACCCATATCACCCTCTGCCCATATCACCCTCTGCCCATATCACCCTCTGCCCATATCACCCTCTGCCCATATCACCCTCTGCCCATATCACCCTCTGCCCATATCACCCTCTGCCCATATCACCCTCTGCCCATATCACCCTCTGCTCATATCACCCTCTGCCCTATCACCCTCTGCCCATATCAGAGGGTGATGTGGGCAGAGGGTGATATAAACAGAGAGTGAGGGCAGTACAGTACACAGAGTGAAGTGCAGAGAAGATTAAGACTACAGATACATCAACCGTTTGTCCCTTGCTCTGGTCACGAGCTGTGCTGAGCCTACGGAGTTCGAAGGTTAGAAAAGCCGAGCAGGCAGCAATGTTATATTCCAGAGGCTCAGTCTGCTGGTTGCTGTCGTAGAGGGTAGGTGTGCGGTGTCGGTCTGTCTCAGCTTCTCACTCTCCCGTGACTATAATGATCACAGGAATTCGCCGCTGATTTGCGTTCATTAGGATTGTTATAATTATTCTGGACTCGAGGTTTATCGAACGCTTGTAACGTCATTAAATAACTTTATTTCTGACTTGTTCATGATTCTCGATATTTGCGAATTAAATTGCTGGAAATATTGGCTAACGAATTAATGACATCTAGTGATATTTTTTAGTGGTTTTCATTGTAATAAAAAAACACGAAACTTGCAAATTTTTTCGCGATTCCGGCTTACCATTCCTTAATTTTTTGCAGGAGATTAGTGGGATAGAACTGAAACTTGACGCACGTAATTCAGCACACGTATAACGATCTCCACAAATCTCATTCTGTTTCTATATGTAAAGGGGCAACTTCTCAAATTTTGTACTCCGATAGTGAACACTTGGCCATCACTCGTGTAATTTTTATACCTTTATTTTTAGAATACTAATCGTTCCGTTAACTTAATATAAAAAGACAACGTACTCCTCTTTCTCCGCGCTTTTCTGTTCTTTCAATCCAATTTTCTATGCTCAGTGTTGTAAAGCTCGTTCAATTTTCGTATTAAAGGAAAACTTGTATACAAGATAATTTGGCTCATCACTCGAGCACCAGTTGTATTGTGCAACTAATGAAGCATTAAGAAGTTAACATCAATGATCCATGTAAATTTTGTGCAGTCTAGAATTTTTTCAATTGAATTTAAGTCGTTGAATAAATTTTACGAACTCGGAGGATCAAATTTCACAGCAGCTGCTCATTTGATCTCATGGCGCTTGTGATGCAAATGACTCGATGGCTCTTTTTATCTTATTCAGTACGTTTTTGTACGAGATGACAGTATCAAGTTGGGATATGAGTACCGATTGATTACACTTCGAAAAAATTCATCTCAATGTGATAAATCGATTTTAAGTGTTTGCGTCTCGTTATGCTGTGCGTTGAGTTTGGATGGATGAAAAGACGAAATAAATTTTGTACTTCGAAGCTCAATTATATTTTTGAATTACAAAATGTGCGCGTCGTGTCAATAATAATAAAAATAATAATAATAATAATAATAATGCAGGGTGGAAAGGTTGAATTATTGTTCTCCCAAACGCGTTCACTGATTCTGTCGGCCCAAGCCCGTGGGAGACTCGCGTCACGAAATGTTTTTCAGCGAACGGTGCCACCACCAATTTTAGCGCTCACAAGTACATCTGAGCATTGGAAGTAATTATACTGCAGTGTATGTGCAAACTAAATGAAATGGCACGCACTAGTCATGTAGGAATGATAGAATACATGCTTAAATTTCATGTGCATACTGTGTTAAGTGCAGACTTTTCTCAATGTTTGCACCATCGTCCCGCGCAGCTGACGCCAAATTCGGTCGTTTCTTTTAACCCAATGCATCTTTTAATAATTTTTTTCTATTGATCTATTCATTTCTTAGGTTAAGTTCAATTATCAAATCGATGGGTGGTCCTGAGTTGATGGTTTGTTTGGCCTTTTGTAGAAATAAATTAGGGTTTGGTGAGGAATATCTTTTTACTGTTCACCGCACTTTTTCAGCACCTTTTACTGACTTCTTCCACACTTATTTTGCTTCATAAACTTCTTTAAATCTTGCTGTTTCTATCCGCAGAGGTATTGGGATACACCTGGTGTTTAAATCCCTCGTTCTATTAATTTTACTCCCCTCAGGGGGATACAACTATTGTATGTATGGGAATTTACACTCCCAATGGGAAATGTGTGAGGGCCCGACCGAAGAGTTAGGTAAGGCTTCTTTTTGTTGAAAAACAATATTTTTTTTTGTTATGTTAAGGACCATCTTTTTTCGGTTCACTGCTGTCCTGTTTTTCAGCACCTACTACTTTCTTCTTCAACTTTTATCTTGTTTCATGAACTTCTTTCTCAACTTACTGTTCCTATGCCCCTTATGCATTGATTCCGCATTCTCTTCTCCATACTAAATGGTGCCTTCTTCCTTCCTCTCTTCGATTCAAAAGATTTTTCTCTAACCGCTTCGATTTCGATTTTTGTTGCGGTTAGGGAGGCTTAAACTAACATATGATCTAATCTAATCTATTAATTTCATATAGAATGGTGATTTACTCTTTTCTCTCATGGGAACACCTGTGCCGGGGCTTCGATGGCTTAATTAGCTTATCATCTAATCTAATTTTTAATCGTGAACTGCTCTCTGCTTGAAATAAATTTTGCTTCGAATGATCGTCAGTTGAATTTTCTCAACTGTTTTTCATTAGAGGTAAATGATGAATGCGTGTTGATGAAGTAGTTTTTGATTGTGTATTGCAAATTGAAACTAAAAGCAGCGTTTTCATCGCCATTTTGACATCGAAGTTATAGAACTATCGCAAGTCATATGCGCCGTTGTAGCCCTTCCTTGTTCTCTGTTTTCTTCGTTCAGATTTTTTCTTATTCATTGTAAAAGTCCTGTCACTGGGTGTTCGCTTTTTTGCAGATTAGAATTACTACACTGAAATTGAAACGAGGGTTTGTCAAGTCACTTCCGTGCCTGAGATAGAAATTGAAGTTTTCTCCAAATACTGGAGTTGAAACTTGATAGGTTTCAAGTCAAAGTCTTTCTGCTTTAATTTCTTTTGTTTGTATACTTTAAAATAAGTAGTTCGTTGTGTTGTGCCTCAAGAAATCAATCACTTCCATGAATAACTTCAATATTTTTCGAGACAGTGATTTTCTTGATGCGTAGTCTAACTGATAGGCAACGGCTTTGCAATTTTAAGTGTTGCTTAATTTATTATTAATTTCGTAAGAACATAAACCTAGGACCCCAAGAAAGTTATTCTACTGGTAAAACCCTTGAAATATGTTCCACATTTAGCCCTTCACTACGATGAATTTCAACGCTACAAAAATTGCGTTCTCCAAATAAAATAGAAATTTTGGGTCGCGAGATAACGATGCTGTGTTTTTTTCAAGAGCGGAAAAACATTCCAAACTTTACTTGATTGGTTTCTGTATGAATTTTATCTCAATTGTAAACTCTTCCTATCTTGAGAAAGTTCATCAGCTTTAAAATTTTCCAAATTGCTTTTGAAACGGTATCTCGGGGAAAAACTCTTACTGACGTGGCGCAACTCCTCAGTGATAATCCGAACTGTGGATGCGTTCGGTAATTCCTCTGTGTTAGATATTTCGGTGTTTTTTTCCGGCGACATCGGATTAGCGAGCCGAAAGTACGAATGTCCATTTAACTGTGATGAAAATCAGTGCTGTCGCTGATAACGTCGTACTTGCCAAGTTTGTTGTCTCGCGTGTGTCTCAGGTGAAAACTGAGCATCCCAGAACTTGAAACATGACGTTCCCGTTTAGGAAAGTAATGAAGCTTAATTTTTTATAGCTCCATCATCAATCTACGAAATACGAAGCGATGCGATGTTCTATGACTGGGACTCCCTATAATTACATATTATAGACCCTCATCAAACAAGATGTTCCAAATTATCGACTGCAAGTTGACTCATTATCCCATTTGTGGCTCCGATAATCTACCTGTGAAGTGGTACCCAAAGTTCCATTGTCTTGCGGCCGTTCCATGCATCTCAAGTGGGACTGAAGACGTTTAATTAACCCGAGTGGCGGGGAATCCTGGCATTGATCAGGCCGGGGAGTCAGTTTAAGAGGCGTGCCGAGGTCGACAGAACCCCGGGTTCCTAAGAGGATTTGTCGTTAGGTCGTTCAGGAGATTGAGTGTGGAACTATTGCAGTCTTCTCAAGAAATCGGAAAATTTTTCCGCTCTCTGCAAATTTTCGAAAAGATTCCCGACGAATTCAGGCGTGAGATTTTAATCCATGTTTATGACGAACGAGCTGACGAAGAGGTACCCACCAAAATCCAGTGGATGCCTAGCTCACATTGTGACGATCATGACATTGAAAATTTGAAGCCTGTGCGAATAAGCTTCCGTTCGAAACTCTCAAGTTTACCAAGAAACTGCTTTCTGCAAAGCATATTGTACGCTTTCTACACAGCTTATTGAACGCTTTCTGTCCAGCGTACTGAACGCTTTCTGTCCAGCGTACTGAACGCTTTCTGCTCAGCGTACCGAACGCTTTCTGCCCAGCGTACTGAACGCTTTCTGCCCAGCGTACTGAACGCTTTCTGCACAACGCACGTTTGATATTTCCATTCATGACTGGTGAGCGCTTCTGCACCAGCAAATGAAGCTCCGGCTTTTGCAGCAGAGCAGCACGACCATTTCGACATCTCTACAGGCAATTTCGTATCAGTAGAAAATGGGTTGTCCCCGAAGTAAGTACGATTCTCTATTGTTTTCTTCGACGTAGTACTTATAGAACGATTCTTAGGGAATCTTATTCTCAAAATAGAAAGAAGAACCAACGTTATAGAAAACATTTATTCACGCAAACGTTCAGGAATAAAATTATCCCATCTTCAGTGCTGGAGGAAATAAAAGGTTTTCTACAGTCATCAATATGATATTTAAGGTCTGAATAAAATTACAAAGCAAAATAACGACATAAATAAAAAATTATTTTTTAACGACTAAAGCACCGTACGGCAGCATATAGACAAACACACAGTACATACAGGCGTATACAGCCATACACACGCACACATACACATTTTATAAACACACACAAACACACACACACCAAGCACGCGCCAGCAAACCGCAAGTTAGGACGTAGGGGCCACAAATAATTTTGTCACGCTGAAATCGTTATTTAGTAATGGTTAATCTGTGAATATGTAAAGAGATTCTAGAATACGGCGGTCTTGTTCATAAGAAGCTTTGCATAGGATAGATCAATTAAACATTTTGAAAGGGTGATTGGAACTATTGCAATGGTTTTTAATGGCGGACTGGGGGGGACAGGCAAATGGGCGGCCGGATAAATGAGAAAATCCGGAATGTTGGCTGGGACGGATAAATAGTTGGAGAGTAGTGCTTCCAACGTACGATTACTGGCTGCAATTACAAACATGCACAGCAAATTTCTAGGCACTCATTCTGTCGATCTTTCCTGTTGAAAAAGACCATATTCTCATAACAAACATGTGCGTCAACCGTTGTGAAAATGGTTCGCACAAGGACTAATAACTCTTCTAAAAATCACTGTTCAGGTAACCTAGGAACGGAAGGCCAATGAATATTTTCTGTTTCGGTACGGTCAAAGTTACAGGAGGAGGGGAAATTTTGTTATCGAGAAATTTTCTGACTATTTGATTAACAAGATATTTTTGATAATTGTTGCATGTGTATGTTTGTGACTGCAGTCAGTAATCGTTCGATGGAAGCACTACTCTCCAACTATTTATTGGTCACAGCCAACATTCAGAATTTTCTCATTCAACTGGCCGCCCATTTGCCCCTCCCAGTCCCCAGTCCGCCATTAAAAACCATTGCAACAGTTCCAATCACCCTTTCAAAATGTTTAATTTTTCTGCCACATGCAAAGTCTTTTATAGACAAGACCTCCGTATACTAGAATATTTTTATCTATTCACGGATAAACCATCACTAAATACCGATTTCACGACTAAATTACTTGTGGCCCCTACCTCATAACTTGCGGTTTGCTGGCGCGTGCTTGGTGTGTGTGGTGGTGTGTGTGTGTATAAAATGTGTGTGTGTGTGCGTGTGTATGTATGGTTGTATACGCCTGTATGTACTGTGTGTTTGTCTATATGCTTCCGGACGGTGCTGTAGTCGTTAGAAAAGAATTTTTCGCTTGTGTCGGTTTGTGCTTTGTAATTTCATTCAGACCATAAATATCTTATCCATGACTGTAAAAACCTTTTATTTCCTCTAGCACTGAAGATAGGATATGTTTTATTCTGAAACGCTATCGTAAATAAATGTTCTCTATAACGTTGGTTCTTCTTTTTAATTTTTCTTCGCCGCTAAGTTTATTCAGGTATGGTGTCAATTGTGCTATCGAGACGCGGTATCAGTTGAGGGAATCGTATTATTTTGGTGAAGTTCTCACTGATGAGTACAATACTCTGTTAATGAATGCTAAATTCATCGTACTAACTTTCAAGAATAGGCCTAGTAACATTTGTAGAAACAATCATTCTCAATTAATATTGACACAGCTCCGTGGTGCCTCTTGAGCTGATAAGTGTTTAATATTAGTTCAGTATTTCATTTTAAATCTCCCAAAGTATTAGGAATGCATTAAAATATTTTAACCTCTTCCTTTTCCCAGAATATTTTGACCTCTTCCTTTTCTACAACAATTTATCTGGTTATTTTACGTTTGAATAAAAATTACACCCGTATTGTTTTACATTTTTTTGTATTGGTGCCCGTTTCAAAGGCCGCTGATGCGTCCATAAATTAATTAAGGCGAGTCTAATCTCATATGAGAAACCTGCAGCGACCGCCTGCTTTTGGTCGCGCGAACCGGTATTTCGAGTTCGTACTGCCGAAATAGTTGCATAGACTTGAATGATATTAGTCGTCCGGCTAATAATGTTTGCAAATATTGCTCAATTCCACTCTTGCAAACAAGTTTATGATTTTCTCGTTTATCAATGTTCAAGTAAATAGTTTGCGTGAATGGCTTTCAGCTGGAGATAGGCCTTAGGGACTTCTGTCTTTCGTGGTCACTTTGATTCTCCTAATTTTCAGGCCTTTTCACTGCCTCTTCTTTTTCTTGTATTCCTCATCCTTCTTAACTTACTACTGTTTTATGCGTAGAGTAACCAGGGTGGGAACACACCTAGTGTACAAATTTCATGTTTTATTTTGTCATCACTAAATAGTCCCTCTTATTCTCTCTGTGTAAAGATCTCTACAAAGGAAACTGAGCCTTATAATACCATGCTCTATTATTCTGTACTCACCACAATACTAGGAATTGTAAATACTATGAATAATACAATGCTTCATTATACTGTACTCACTACAATACTAGGAATTATAAATACTATGAATAATACTATGCCTTATTATACTGTACTCACTACAATACTAGGAATTGTTTTCTGCAAATACTGGCACATAAAATCTGATTCAATATAGCGTTTATGTTCGTACCATTTAACCTTGAAAAGGCGTTTCCTAAAGTTTATTGCTCTTATGTAAGCAGGAACAGTTAAGTTGGTTAGTGCAAAACAGTTGATTAGTGCAAAAATGAAGTGTGATTAACCATATATTGAATGAAAGTCTGATGGAAATAGAGATGAACGACCTGAATTTGTTACTGAGCAAATTTCTAGCATCCTTTAGAAAATATATCATTCTTGCTAGTCAATGCCGACGTCACGCAAAAGAAGCAATGTGAAATAGTGTGTGACCACGCGATGGGAGGACTAAGTGTGAGTACACTCATGAATTTGTTGCATAAACATGAGCTGGGTTAATTTTTAACTAAATAGCTAAGTCAGAAACAGTTTCTGAATGCTTTTCATTTAGTTGCGCTTTGTAGCTTCGCCTGCCGTCTCTTGTTTGACTTGTTTTCTGGAACTGATACAAATGGAAATGAAGAAAAAATCGGAAATATAAATAGGCATCTACTTAATGGAGTTCGTTTTCCAAATGAAAAAAACAGTTGTAGCAGCTGTAATCTGCTGTAATTCCATACAAAATGATGCCTTCCTTTTTTCTCTTTTTAGAACATCTCTGTTGTGGTTGGGGAGACATGAACTGACTTTTTTTTCTAATCTGATTTTTAAAAGTTATTTTAATTGTGGCTATATTGGAATTATCATATTGACATACAACTTTTCTAAATGTAACCAATACGTCTGTGATCAGCTCAAATTTAGTGGTGCTTTTCAATGTCGCGAGTAAGTTAAATCTTCGTTTGTGTTTCCGTAGACTTTTTCGGATTCATGTATATCCTTGAATAATCTTTCTGTAATTTTAAAAAATTTCCACTAAAAAATGAAGTCCAGAAACGAGTTTGATATCATCAGTGCTCGTATCGAAGGGCACCAGCAAAAGCGCGGCTTCTGAGGAATATCTGACACTAAATCGATCGTAAACTGCCTAGAATATTCATGTGCTTATTCTTTCGGTTTGATCTCAAAGAAGTCAATCTTGAGATGGCAATGCTGATGTTGTCAAAGTTGATGCGACTTTCGAGAACGACGGCTTGAACTTGAGACATGGCACGGCCCAGCGTATGGTAATACCGCAGTTACCCGACCTAACTTCGCCCACAGTTTTATTGATGACCGGCTTCCGAGCTCTCAACTTCTGGTCCATCCAGCATTCCTAAACGAAGGCAGAAATTTCAGGGCAAAGCAGATGTCTCAAAGCAAGATAAATATAAGATTTCTTCCATATCGAGGAAAGTTGCCGGATTACAGACCATCAAAGTCAGGCGATGTTTTGATCGTAAGTCTATTTTAATGTTCTTTTGTGATCCGTAAAGTTCGCCTCCAAATGTTGCTGCTGCTTCGAGTTACGTTGCTGCAGAGAGTATAAATCGTTGTTTCTTCATGAATCTTAAGTATATTTGGATTCTAAAAACTATTCAGAAGTACTGAGTGGCTAAAACTGTTAGTGAAATATGTATAGCTGCAGTCACCGACTCGATAGTGCAGTTTTGAATCAGCTCAACCTTGAATATTTAAAGAATTTCTTTCAAAAGTTTTTTGTGTATCTTTAATAATGAACGCTCCATAAATTTCAAGAATGTTCAAAAAGAAATGTGCAATGGAACAAATTTTTGCTAAAATATTTAAATGGCTATCACGATCACGTTTTAAGAGCACAGAAAGATCAGTTATAAAATCTTTCATGTATCTTCCGAGTGATTTTTTAAACACCATTAATTTTTCAATTGGCGTGGCAATTTTCAATGGCGATTTTTAAGCTCTGAAATGACATCGAAAAAACAAATTCTTGAACAATTAGTTCTAATGTATCCACGTACAGTGTGCCAGCATTTCCTCCACTTGTTCTCGTTTGATTTCACTATGAATTAGCACTCCCGGGGGAAATATGGAAGGTCCCAAGCTAAAGGTCAGGTAGACCTTTTTTTTGTCGAAATAGAATAGTTTTTTGTTTTGTTACGGATTATTTATTTTTGGTTCACTGCTGTCCAGTTTTTCAGCGCCTACTACTTTCTTCTTTCTCAACTTTCTTAAAATTCTTTCTCAACTTCCATAAACTTCTTTTTCAACTTTCTGTTTCTCCTTGTGCATAGATTCCCCTTACCCTACACTCCATACTAAAGGTGCGTTCCTCTCTTTGGAACGCCTTTGTTTCGGTTAGGGAGGCGTAAATTAACATCGAGTCTAATCTGCACTCCACAACGACTGGGAGGCTACACGGACTCTCGCACGATCTGCAGAAGTAGCCCAACTCATGATAATGAATTTGATTTAGGTTTTCTGGGTGACTTTGAATTCAAGTTTTTCGTCAGAGCTTTGAAATCTTTTCGGTGTTGGTTTGATCGAATTATCAGCAAAACTACATGTTTTTTAATATAAATATTATTTACAGTGATAAAATGAACCCCCCACAGTAGAATACAATTATTATATTTTTGGGAGTTAGCACTCGGAAGGGGAAAATCGGACGTCCCGAGCAGAAGGTTAGGTAGGCCTTCCTGCTATTGATGTATAGTAGGGATTTGATTTGTTACGGACCATCTTTTTCCTGTTCATTACTATTCTTCGTCCTCTCAAGGGGATAACTATTGTATCTATGGGAATTAGCACTCCCAGGGAAAAATGTGTGAGGGTCTGAGCTGAAAGTTAACTAGCCCTTCTTTATGCTGAAATAAGATGTTTTTTATTTTGTTGAGGACCATCTTCATCTCATTACACTGCTGTCCTGGTTTTCAGCATCCCTAACTTCCGACTTCAACTCCTATCTTCCTTCATAGCTTCCTTCTTAACTTACTGTTACCATGTGTAGAGGATCTTGTGTAGCAGTTCACCTTGTGCATAGATTCAGCGTTTCCTTAATGCCATCGTAAATGGGGCCTTCATCCTTCCTTTCTTTGGAACGCCATTTTGCGGTTATGGAGGCTTAAACTAACATCCTATTCTTATCTAATCTAAACTGTGACATAGTTTCCTTGTGGTATCACTGGAACACTCATCCTTTCAATAATAAGTAACATTCGAAACTAATTCAAGTGGTTATTGAGTTATTGCCATTTAATTTCAGATTTCGAGATATTGTAGCCCTATGTACGAATTTAAAAATCGGTGAGGGCCCGAGCTGAGAGTTAGGTAGGTCTTCCTTTTGTTGAAATCAAACGATTTTTGGTTTGTGAGGGACCATCTTTTTTCGGTTCACTGCTGTCCTGTTTTTCAACACCTACTACTTTCTTCTTCGACTTTTATCTGTTTTCATGAACTCTATGAGAATGTGACCCAAATAAAGATTAATATTTTCAAATTACTATAGTTTTTAATGTCCACAACTAATTCTGCCTTCACGGCCCGACAAATGTAAAAACATCAAGAACGCTAAATCAAACAATTCATTTAAACATCATTTGCCTATTCTCTAATGAACAATTTCACAATATGACAAATTTCTTCGCACAATCTCCAAATCTCAATTTAAATGAATTCGTCCAGCCCCTGAACAGTACCTGGCAGATGTCACAAAAAAGGAAAGCAAGCGCTGCAGTGTAGCTTTGCCCGACGCAAATCACTCTCATATTTCCCTTTGTTATTATGCCATTCACAAATTCTGGAGGGATCCACAAATCCCTTACATTTAGATATGGGGAGATTTTTCAAGACATTATTATGCATGGGGAATAATTCAGCGAGGTGTTGAGAAGCGATTCTTTTTATTGCCCCTAAAAGCGGGACACGAATGCCCTCATCTCCCGAAATTCTCCCGAGATCTGCACTAAACTTGGGACCGCGTTCTGAATTCTGGTGTGTTGAGGAGTAGCTTTCCTCGTTATCGGTGACTAGTTTTTTTTTTTACTTGGCACAGGCTGCGTGTGTCAAGGAAGTTTATTTCTATGCAAGGATTGATTTTTCTCTTGAAACGTATCGTTCCGATTTTTGGCATCACCTTAGAGGCGACCAGCCTGAAGTAAAGTAGTGTTATTATGTGGTTTCTCGGAGCGCATATTTTTTTAAAATTCTCTAAGACACAGATGTTGTTTTTTGAGGTTTGATGCCAAGCTGCTAATTGAACGAAAGTCATTGATATGTGAGCGTGCTGCAATGTTTAATTTTTATGTTGTTATTTCAAATTTATCAGTGCAAGCAATCCTGAATTCATTTCCACTGAACAGGTCATTCTAAGTAGTACCCACGCATGTAATATGTTCAGTAATTTCTTGATAGGTTTGCCGCTACTCTTCGACAAATTAGTTTTTTAACCAAAGTTCCAAACCGAAACAACACTCGTTGAATGCAGCAATCTCAATTTATGTATTTCCAAAAAATATTTATATTTACAAGAACAGTAAAAAGAAAATTTTATTGGTGAAGCGGTCCTGAAAACTTTATTAGTGCCTGACTTAATATCATAATCAAATTGCAGACGAACTCTCAGCCTTTCCGACAGTTCGCTGGATTCCGGCCGCATAAAAATGACACCACGTAACTCATCTGAAATCCTCTACTCGGAAATTACAGTCTTCTCCTCCACAGAATTTCCAGTGGTCGTTGAAGGCCGGAACACTCGTGGTCTGAATTTCAAGGCCACTTTCTAGAGAGAAATGGCCCAGGAAATTCATGAATTTAAGAAAGCCTCTTTTTATTGTGCCTAAATTTCAAAGCTAGTTTTCGAGATGAAACTGTTCAGGAAAATCAAGATTTAAGTGTTCTTTTCCAAAAAGAAATAGTTGTGGAACAATCTGAGCGTCTTTTGAAGATTTTCGGTGTTAATTTAAATTAATGATGGTGACACTCTGTAGGCACTTTGAAACGCGTTTGCAATTGGCAAATAGTTAATGGACAGTCAATGGCCGGAGAAATCTGACAGGAAAATCAAACGTATGCAACTGCAAAATCCAGATGCAAGTAAAGCCGCTGTGTGGAGCTATGCATTCAAAGCGTTCAAGCGTGGAGCTCTGCTTGACCGTCGATCCGCTCACGGGAGTTTGTCACGAGATTGTCCTGCAGCAGTGAGGGCCCGAGCTGAGAGTTAGGTAGGCCTTCCATTTGTTGAAAGATAATGTTTATGTTATGTTGCGTACCATCTTTTTTTCGGTTCACTGCTCTCCTGTTTTTCAGCACCTACTACTTTCTTCTTCAACTTAGATCTTGTTTCATAATTTTCTTTCTCAACTTAGTGTTTCTATGCCCTTTCTCTATAGATTCCGGGTTCCCTTAACTCCATACTAAATGATGCCTTCCTCTTTCCTCTCTTTGGATCGCCTTTGTGGCGGATAGGGAGGCTTAAACTAACTAATAATCTAATCTTGTTCTGCGGCATACGTTTGCGGCTGTTGCTGACTGGGTCGGTCGTCGTCGTCGTCAGCTGGTTGTGGAGAACTATATAGGGCTCGGTAGTGGTATTCAAAACTCTTGAATTAGTAACTTAATTGTTGTTGCAGTTTTTTCCAATCAAAGGTAGGATAAAATATCGGGTCGCTTAAAAATGTGTAATTTATCAAAAATTTGAAAATTTTGAAATCTAATGAAACTTGAACAGCGCCCGTTAATTTTCCGTAGTAATGGGTGAAAACGTTCATAAGCGTCAAATTATGAATAGGGGGGTTGCACCAATTGCTAGTTGCTTGTAGAGTTCGTGCTTCTAATAGCCTAATCGATCACTAAATGACTTGGGGAACGAGAAATTTGAGAAATACGTCTTGCAATATACTATACTCATGGTTTCGGTATCGTACAGGGGTGAAGGCCGGGGCCCAAGTGTTGATTTAGAAAATTAAATTGTTCCATTCGGCTTCATTTCAACACAAAGGTTCAAAATACGCTGCACTTCTCTTCATATTTGATTCTTTATTGTTAGAATACGTCAGGGTAACTGAATGCGTACTTCCTGCTATTGAAACTTGCTGTTAAATAATTCACAGTTTTCTTATTATTTGGCTACTACTGCAACTGTTTCTACTTGTTACTGTTACTTGTTACCTTCTTAAATAATTACCACCTACTCTAGTTATCCCTAAAATTTGCTATTCGAATGCATCGTGCTTTGGTGCCTGACAATCAGTTTCATATCATCACTCTTGATTGTACCAGCTTCTGTTCTTTGAAACCGAAAAATTCGGACCACAAGATGACACAGCTAGATGTCACTTGGCTAGTAGCAATCAGTGTTCAGGTTTTGTTTGTATTGGTCCATAGCCTGTCGGAGTCTGAGCCACCCCTGGCTATCATCCGAAGTGTCCGGCTGCGGTGAATATGGCGATTCGATTTAGAGACTCCATTTAGGGACCCGGTGCAGGATGCGGGCGAGATACGGCACGGCCAGGGCATTTCTCGGCAAACTCGGGCTGCTCCCACGCCCGTTTGTCTGCCTTCATTGCCGTCTGCAGCCACCGTCTTGCGCAGGTCATCTCCGACCTACACTGTGTTGTGTGGTGTGTCATTATTCAATGAGGAACTTCCTCTTATACTTTATTTACATTCTTCGCCGTCTTGCGTGGGTCATCTCTGACCTACACTGTGTTGTGTATGCCATTATTCAATGAGGAACTTCCTCTTGCACGTTCACTGCATCTACTTGCCACGTTTTTCAATTTGGGTCGTTACGTTATGTTTCGTGCAAGGGGTTGAACAAAATTTAACTCCTTTCAATTTTGTATGCGAATTTTAGGCTCTGTCTTTTCTACGAGTCGCCCGTCAGTGTATTTTTAATTTCACTTCCTACATAACTTCAGGTTCCATCTTCACCTTCTCCATCGCTTTTTCGTGTGCTCGCCCTGGCACAGTGGTTAAGGCGTCGCCCTTCCATGAAGGTGTCGAGGGTTCGAATCCCGGCGCTGCTCGGCGATTTCCCAGTTGGGTATAAGAGAAAACTCAAGCACAATACCCCACTCAACCCAGGTGTCGGAAATGGGTACCGGCTTTACGGGTGAAACCGTCATGGTGTCCTATATATAGTATTACATATAAGGCATTTGAACAACTAATACACAAGATGATATGTATCAGGCTTGATTGGAAATAAAGCATCCTAAGATGCCGATGTTTGTTTCGTGCTTTACCTCAGCACTCAGCACCACTTTCCTTATAATTTTCGCGCGTACTTCCAATGCAGCTGATGTCTTCACACTCATACGAGTGTATAATTCAGTTCCCCGGTTTTATTCCACGAGATTGTACATTTTCTTCTTATTAGGAATTATCAAACCATCAATAATTTTTCATAGCTAATTCTACTATACTTCGATTAGTATATGAATCTACGTTGAAAAAGATCGAGCAAGCGTGTATCTCCCTGACTTGCACTAGCAGAGGCCATCACAATCATAACAATAATGTTTATTTTCGTCAAAGTAGCTTCTGATTTCTTATTAAATCCTATGCAAATTAAACTAGGAAGGTCATGCATACGAAACACGAGTTTCTTCGACCTGAACTATTTCCAGTCTTAGGATTTGTTAATAATGGCCTGAAAACCTGTTCAGGGCAAGTTTCTGCACTCGGTTAGTGCTTAGCAAACGTCTGTATTTTTCCAATTCATTGCCGAGGTGAGAAATACGTTTTCGGACACTTTTATATCAATCTGGGACGTTCTTCAAACGTCATTCGTTTTGCTCTGGCATTTCTCTTTATGATAGCCTCCCAAAGTAGCACACCTGGCTTTTTTTGGGTTGGCCATAAAGTTTGTTCGTTTTTTGATCGTCATCTTTCCGACCTCTTAAAGATCACTCTTATATTCTTATTCTCTAAATCCTGTATTCGGTACAGCGAGTATGCTTACATCAGTGTGTAATACGAGTAAGCCTCCAAGTAGAGAAGTTCTAACATTTTTGCTTGCATTTGCACTACTGGCATTTAATGCTTTTTACTTTAAAAATGAATGGGAAGCAACGGAAACTACCCATACACATGGCATATATTCGTATAATCAACTATTGTTTTCTTTTCTTTATGAAGTAAAAAAGCACAAGATATCAATATTACTCTACTTGGTCCACTATATCATAGACTCGAATGCAAGCAAAAATGTCAGAACTTCTCTACTTGGAAACCTACTCGCATTACACACTGACGTAAACACGCTCGTTGTATCGAATGCAAGATTTAGAGCATAAGAACATAAAACGATCTTTAGAAGGTCGGAAAGATGACTTTCAAAATACGAACGAACTTTTTGGCCTACCAAATATTACAGAGCGTGATTTTATTAGACTACTTACAATATTTTACTCGACATCATGGGAGTGCTCGAACAGCTTCATTTAGACGTCGACGCAGCGCACAATTTGAAGGCTGGCTGACGCTCTCCCTCATTCATTACGTCAACGTAGTTTTAAGCGATCGATCGCCTCTTCCAATTTTGAAATGGTCTTGCAATAATTCAATTTGGGAAGCTCTTTCTTAGAGAAAGAAAGGCAGCGCAAGAGAAGAAGACCGCTATAGTGGGCAGACAGGTCGGCGCGGTTCCGTCAGTCTGCAGACAAATGATCTGGCCCACGTAGGGTCATCTACTTGCCGCAATCCGGATGGTGTCCTCCAGTCCGCTGTGTCCTTTTGTCGCCCGCGGGATATTGATTCTCGCCGGCCTCACGCTGGCAAGATTGCTACATCGTAGTGTTCTTTGGGGAGTAACCATTGAGTAACCGTCGTAGTGAGTAACCATTATTGTCGTGGTGTTAATTGTGAATGAGTTCCGGAGTTTCATCAGCCTTTTGAAGAGAATGATGATATGAATTTTTCCAATACAAAACCTAGTGTTGATTTGAGATTTGGGAACCGGAGATTTTTACTTTACTTCCAGAAAACGTATCTCCCAGGGGAATACGAAACAGGAGGTCTTGATTTTACTAATGAAGAGTGTATGCTATGTAGAAGGCTCTGGTCTTGATTGTACTAATGAGTGTATGTTGTATAGAATGCTCTGAGTGGGTGTGGCGTATGTTTGACGATGCCATGTAGGTGCCTCTCATTCTATACGATCATGCATGTTTCTGTTGTGTTCCATCTGCTTTGTTCAGATGAGTCTTGACTGCGAAAATCTCTTAGTGTCTCATACAATGGGATACAACAATTGGCTCTTGGGGAAGTAGCGTTACCACGTGGGAGATGTGAGGTCCTGTGCTGAAGAGTGAGTAGGCGTTCCTTTTTTTAAATAGAATATGGTTTTTGCACGCTTACGGCCATTCTCTTTCGGTCGGTTCATTGCTGGCATTTTTCAGCACTCTTATCTATCTTCAAAAATTATCTTGCTTTACAAACTTCTTTCAATCTTGTTATTTCTATGTACAAGAAATCCTGATTATAGGAACACAGTTGTGCATTTATTACCAATTCACTTCATTTCAAATTTGATAGTGCCCTCCTCTTTCTCCTCTGAAGAACACGTTTTATGTTCTTAGGGAAGCTCAAACTAACTTATCTAATTTTTATTTATGAATATGTAGATCGATTTTTGTAAGATCTACGCACATTGATGTACTGCATATTTAATGTTAACCTTGTTCTAAACAATTTCTTCACTTGCCCACTATTATGAAATATATTTGTTGAATAAACGGCTTAGTTTTTCAACACTCTACAATCTGAAATTCTATCAAAAGAGTGCAATATATTCACACAGGGCTATCTACCAACATTTAATGAGCCATTGCCACTGAATAAGTTTGCACGTCTCTAAATCGCACTTCATCATCCTCTTGAGGCAATGAAAGTCCGAAGTTGAATTCATTATCATTGGCAGAAGGACGTTGGCGCTATACAAAGCTCGTTAACGGGCGCTTTATTGATTCAGAGCAGCCGTAAAGCAAGGACCCTCATATTGATGGCCGCAGCTTCCGACGTTCTGACCAGCCACCCAGAACACTCGCGTCCGGCCTCCGCTCGGGCGGACACGCTGAGTCTCCAGATACAAGCATCACAGTTGCTCATGTTCTACCGAAGTCCGGTGAAATTCGCTTCGTGCCCTCATGCCAGACTGTGGTATTGTTCCAGGAGACCGTTGTTTCTTGGCATACAGACCTCTATTCAGTTTATTCGCTTCCGTGTGTAGTCAGAATTTGGAGTGAGGCCATCGTGTGACTTGCAAAACGCATTTGGGGATTGGAGTCTTGGTGTTGTCAAATGCGGGAGCTCAATTTCTGCGGCGGTGGAACATAAAATTGCAACCCGTGAAGGTCTTCAAGTTGCAGCCGTGCATCTCCAGTGGTGAAATATGAAATTGCAACCTTCAAAAGGCCTTTAATATTGATGCCATGCGTGCCATCACTAACCTGGCCTGTCGCATCTTCATGTTCGGTTCATCATGTTTCTGATAGAGCTCGGACCATTTGATTTGACTAGTTATATTTTTAGTAATGATGATGACAGATGATTTATAGGGAACGTTTGAACCGCTGTTCTTTTTCTACGCGTCAATGAATTTTGCATGAACAGCTTTACCCTTTAGAACATTTATTAACATGGATCGCTACGGGCCTGCTTTCGAATTCCCTCAAAGGGAATCGTTCGTTCACAATTTGGTTATGCAACCAATTCCTTCCATGTTGATGTTACCCTTCTGTTGGAGGAGGGAGATCCCTGGATGTAAATTAAACTCGTAAACGTTGGTGTTTCCGGAAGAAGGAACAGCAATGTGAAAAGTGGGTGAAAAGAGCTTTGCTCGTATGCCTTTAAAATAAAAAGAAACTGTTTGTGAGTCATTTGTGCTGTTAGGAAAAAAGTGTTTTAAAGTAGGTAGTTTTGTTCGTCAAATTCATGAAGTCAACTGAAAGTTTGCGTAGAATGGTCGTCAAAACGCTCTTTAAGCTAAAGAAAGAAAAAAGAAAAGTTGATTGACATTAGAGTTTATACGTAAATTGTACTTCTCAATTGTTTTTTAACATTTTTTCATATCAAATATAAAAAGTCTATAATTGGGACGTCAACCATTCTGATTATTTAAAAAGTGTATTCCCTTGATTAGTTTGCTCTAAATTAAATTTCAAAAAGCATATGTATACACGTCACAGAAGAAAGACAGTAAACATTGAAAAAAAACCCTTGGGGACCTAGTGTTCCATTTGTATTCCATTTACTAAGAGGAAATTCATAATTCTTCAGACGAATGTTCATCAGGAACTTGAAAACGAAGAACACAGCACGTAGTGAAATCATTTTTAATTTTATTTCTTTCTTTTCACACCTAATCTATAAAAGTAAAGAAACTAAAAAACTAGTAGTCCTATTTTTCTTAAACGTTTCGGAGTCTAGCTCCATCATCAGAAAGTCAAATCTGAAATTACAATGAAAACGGGTAAAAATGCAATGTTATTTAAGATTTTTTTCCTATTCTACAAGTAAATGAACTAAATATAAATTTGCAAAGGGAATGAACTGGTGGCATTATTAAGAACCGGTTTGTCTTTAGCTATGTACATTGATTCTAAAATTCTCAAATCCAAATCATTAGAAGCAGAACATAAAATTTCGAAATCATCTTCAGACACACGGGCACTGCACTGCTCCGCATGAAGGCGGACAGAAGAATGACCGGGCTGCGTAAGTCGATTCCCCGTTCTAAAGCTCATACCACGATGCTGGGCAATCCGCACGTAAAATGGCAATGTCGTCATTCCGACATAGCCCGATGTACATTGTACACAACTAAACTTGAACACAACGGACGCCCGCATTCGCTTTGGTATAACATCTTTATAACGAAAAAACGAACCAATTTATGAGAATAAACAAATATAAGGCGAAGATGTGCTGCCGAAAAATAGCGTTTGAAAAGCACCTCCAGTTCTCGTGACATTTTATCAGAAAAGCAACCCAAGTAAGGAAAAGCGCAATGAAGACGCTGTAGTGGATCAGCGGTGGAAATAGAATCTAAATATTTCTTGTCTAAAAATCTTCTGACATGACTGTTTACAATAGCCGAGGGATAACCATTATTTGAGAAGAAAGACTGCAGCTTAGTGAATTCGACACGCAGGTCAGTAAAATTCGAACAGATATTGTATGCGCGGTGCAACAAAGTTTTAATTGCATTAATTTTGAATTTGTAACTACAAAAGCTAAAAAAACTCATGCCCAGACCAGTAAATGTTTCTTTGCGATAAACTGATGACTTGAAACAATTATCCATTTTAGTGATCTTAGAATCCAAAAAAGGCAAACTATTACATCTCTCCACTTCACTGGTAAATTTAATAGCGGGATGTTTAGAATTCAGGTAGTCAAGGAATAAAGGAACATGGCTAGGGTCACCGAATAAAAGAAAATTGTCATCTACATACCGTCGATAAAAGTGAGGTTTAAAAAGCAAAGGGCAATCTCTGAGCCATATCTCCCCCCAGTAGCACATAAAGATGTTAGCAAACGAAGGTCCCATTTGAATTACTGATGATGGAGCTGGACACCGAATCGTTTAAGAAAAATAGGACTACTAGGTATTTATGTTCTTTACTTTCATAAATTAGGTGTGAAAAGAAAGAAATAAAACTAAAATGATTTCCCTACGTGCTGTGTTCTTCGTTTTCAAGTTCCTGATTTACCAAGAGATTCTGTGATTGAAACCAATGTCCAAGTGTAGTGAGGATTTCTTTGTAAAAAAAGAAAAATTTAGCCGCTCGAAAATTTGAAATTAACTTTTTGTGCATACATATCAATGAGTACCTATACATGTAGTATTTACAAACGAGTTCCAATCACCTGCCCAACTGCATGATAAGCTTATAAGAAAATCTACGCATACATCATTTACTTGTAAAATAATCAAAGATATTTAGGAGGAGCACCCTATCAAAATGTTTGTTATATATCTTTACTTTTCGGAAGCCGATTGTTCATGAAAAAATGATTGTGAGCGGGGGAATCCAAAATTTAAATTTTCTGGAGGGCAATCATTTGTTCGGTCCATTTTTCAGTAACATGTTGTGATGTCGAAACTGTGATGGCTCCACCATTACTGCGGCGCCATGATGAAGTGCTCGTGTAAGATATCTTCTCAAGAGAAATATTCGCAACACGACTGTGTAAAGCTCGTTGTCGTTGATAAATATGTCGGCGTCCGGCAACGCAGGCTCCAGATATTGGACCTTCTTCTACGTATCCGTGAACCAATATATTCTAATGTCATTCTTCAAGCGCTGCTGAAAATATTCCGCCAGATTTTCCGCACTGCCCTCAACGACTTTAGAAAAAGGATGAAAAGTAGAAACGAAAACTAGACCGAGCAGCGGCCTACTTTGTGAAGGAACCAAAAGCTTATTTAGATGAAAATGAATTCAACATTAATTTTTAAATTGTATTTAGGAGTTGTGGAGCTTTACAGGTAATATTGAAGGGCAAAATATTGAAAGGCAGTACGATCTGTCTCCTAAATGAGCGAACGATCGACACCGTTTCCCTCTAAAAGCCAACCTCGCAACCGTAACACCCTTCTTCTCTTTGGAATACCTTTGTTGTGGTCAGGGAGGCTAAAAAAAACTCTTATCTCGTAGTATGAAACTGAGTTAGTAGGCGCCCATGTGTATAGTGTATGACGTTTAACACTCGTAGCGACAGTTTGATGTGGTCTTGGATTCATTGTGATGTCGGATTTCTGTTTTGTTTACGTTTCTTTCTCACTTGTGAGGGGAGGCCAGCGTACCATTTGGACGACTTTCGGCGGGCATTGGTGTCTTCAACCCACTGTTATCGTTTCACCTTTTCGTTTAAGTTAAATGCTTTCGCCTTCTTTTGCCAGCGTAACGAGTTGTGTCGACCGAAGCACCCAAATTTTGCTCCTGCTTGGCGGGAATTGCGCAGAAATTTCACTCAATTGCTTTTTATTAGTAGTAGTTTTACTGAATGAAAACCTTGAATGAAGTTGAGAATAAATAAAATCACAATCTCTTCATAAATCTGCCGAAAGAACTCAAAACAAATCTTGCTCTGGGCTGAAACTCACGGCCCTCGAAAGTAATTCCTGTCTCTTAGTGGAGATTGTCACAAAATATTCTTAAATATCTTAGCTCCTTCGTTGATTTGCATACGTTAATCCATGCGAGGCGAGGAAGAAAGGGGGCTTATTATCGCAAATTCTCATTTCTCTTGATGTTTACTCATGCAAAGTGCAGTATTGTCCTTACTGAAGAAAACTTCATGAATCCCTCCAAATTGTTCTTAGAATATGATGAACGTAAGGCATGTGGAGTGGACAAAATACGTAAAACTGTCACGGATATCGCAGCGCATTCTTTGCTCTCACGAAAGACTTGACCGCTCTATTTAACGAGTATATCAACACTAAAGCGTCAGCATTTTTGTACTCCCATTACCGTAATCAAAATCACAATTGACAAACTGACTCTGGCATAAGGTAGTCACCAATATCAGAATGACGATGAAACTCACTCGGCAGTGAACTTCGAAAAATACATCAGTGAACAAATTTAGCAATAAAACTATATAATATAGCTATCTTTTGTAGACGACCTGATAGTCATGTGGGACGTTAAAGAGTTAATTTCCTCGTTTGTATATTGCACTATTACGGTAATTAAGCGTGTAGGTCGGTATGTGACAGGTCAGTAAGAAGGGTGCGATGAAATTTGTAGGTCAAACTCCTGAAAGGAAGTGATGTATGCAGGTTGTCATTGTCCGTATATCCCGCGAAACTGTACTCTTGAAACTCATTCATAGCTGCTAACTCACAGGTTCTTGTGCGTCCTGCTTTGTAATTATATATTGTAATCATGAACTATGTAATTTGGATGGATTTCAAATGCATTTAAACGAAACGAGCGTATACTTGTTTCAACCATTGACTTTTTCAAAGTAACTCATCTATTGAGCTTCTAATCAATTTCTAATCATGATTTGATGAGAGGTAGAGCTGTATTTTCATGAAATTATGCGTAGTGATAGACCTAATATTCAAAAATAGTTTCAAAATCATTCATACACATACAGGACTCGTCAAAATGGTACATACAAATCACCTTTTTTGTGTTCGTTCTCTCGTTTTTCTTATCAATTTTTCCTCGTTTTCAGAATATTTCCCGAAAGATAAGAGTGCTACACGGAAGTAAAGAATTTTCTTCACCCGAGCAGAAATTCATCGCACAAAGGAGAAAAACGGGATTGTCTTACTTTATTAAAGTAGGTAAATCATCCAATATATTCCAGTAGTTTCAAAGGTCCTCACGATTCGAAAAACATGGGAAGGTAGACCACGGATGACATACCTAGCATGCCCAATAGAAGTCAAGGTGAGCAAAATTGGTGGACCACGAATAACTGTTAAATATTTCGAAGTACGAGACTTCCATTTCCAGGGAATCAAAAGCTCAATACTGTGAACATGACACGAAAGTTGACGACTTGGTCTTTTTAACCTGTTTCCTACGAATAGACCCACTTGTGGTCGCTGAGGGAATTTTCATAAACTTGCTGGCCGATCTGCCGTTGCTTTCTAAATTTTATAAATACTTAATGAAAGCTAATGAAGGCACGATCTAGTTAACGTGAGCTATTTTTAAAATTGTTCACTAAAATTGACTTTAAATTTCAATTTAATATAGGACTTCAGTTTACCCCAATGCAGAAAAAGTGTTAAACCATTGGTACGTAGACACGGTTGATAAATGCGACGTAGAATAGGAGTGTTGGATAAAGCCCCGAGAAGGAACCATTGATCTCTTTAAAGAATCTGCGCTTTGCATCCAGAGGGTGAAAGAACATTCTCACCGGCCTTCGACACAATAGAATACGGTTGTCTGGGGTAATGGATGGAGGTGTAATTAATTTTCTTTTGACAGTGTGAAATGAAATTAGTCAGACATACAGCTGTGACTAAGTGTTACCCTAATTACTGCGCTCCCAATGTGCAGCGAGTATATTCGTTTGGAGTACCTTCAGCGGTGCTAGAATGCGTCCTCTACGTTCTATTGAAAGAGCAATTTAGTGATTCCAGCATGGAACCATACCTGAGATAAGTACCTATACAATCCTATGCAATGGAAACGTTGGGTGGGACCCTCACTATTCAACAGGATAGCGATCCAAAACATTCATGACCCACCAATGGCTCCGGTGTCGTTTTCATATTTAATACGCTGACAGCGATGGGTCAAACTGAAGTTCACTATTGACCACAAATTTAAAGTCATTAGTAGTAAGAAATTTTGCAAACAGCCAGCTTTAACTGGGTCCATTAAATACTATTAATTTTTGAAAAATTTTAAGCTTACCATTCTTTCTTAGCTAACTGTTTCTGCACCCCTTGTGCACAGATTCCGCGTTCCCTCAACTCCATGCTAAATGGTGCCTTCATCCTTCCTCGCATGGAATATCTTTGTCGTGGTAAATTGAGGCTAAAACTTTCTTAAATAATAATAATAATAATACTAATGTAAATAATTCAAAATTTCAACATCCATTTCTAAAATCATTTTCTTACTCTAATGTTGAAACACATTAATAACGAATAATCCAATCATTCAATGCACTTGAGAGCTTTGAAAGCATAAAGTTACGTTGCTGTTTGACCCCACATTCTCTCATCAGCGCATGATGGTCATTTCAAGCAAGATGGTGCGTCTACCCATTGGCGTGATGCAGTAGTTCAAATATCCACTCATTTCCACCTTGTGTCGATTTGAGCTCGTAATTTGAGGGCCCGGCGTACATTACTCGTCTTGCCTGGCCCGTCAGTGATGCCATTTCTTTTGCCCCGCACCATTCACATCACAAATGGCTGCTGGGGCTCCTGCCGCCCTCCTCCTTGAAGAGCTGTCGTAAACACAAGACCATTCTCTTCATAGTGACATAAAAGTTCTCTCCTCTACTTTGGGTATCATTTTTCGTGTCAGTGATTTTATGTAAGAGGGAAGGGGTGCTTCTTAGGCCGCCCTCATTGTAATGGAGAGCGGGACTCGTAAGTGCAACCCTTGTTCCAATTTGCTGAGCATTTGTCTCCTGTTCCTGAGAAAGGAAAGGTTGGAGGCCAATGCCGTGGTCGATTCCATTGTTTCGCTTTTTCTATTTGTGAGCGTATTGGTCGACTAACCACTATTTTTAGGGTCGTTTTCAAGTCCGATCTCCTCAGGTGATCCTCTTAAATAGAAATCCAAAATAGAACGTGCTCCTCAATAGCTTACGTGTTGATAAGGTCTCTTTTAAAACTTGGGTGTGCAGTTGTGAGATGAGTTATTTGTTTCTTGTTCCTAGCTTTCACACTTACATTGTGAACCTAGTAGATTATGTACATATTTATTGAAGAGTATTGAGAAATGGTTCTGGCGTGTGCGAGACATTTGTGAATAATTTTACATCATTGCACTGTAATTAGAAAATACCAAGTGCTCGTTTCGAGAATTGCACCTCAGCCCATCGTGAGCTTCTCCAAGCACAAACTGAATATCACATCAATATTTTTAAGCCAGGACACCTTCCTGTACTATTTTAGAGGTAATTAATTGGTTCGATTTGGAAAAAGTTTTCATTTTAATCTACTTTTGAGTGTGTGCTATTTAAAGAGAAGCCAACGCTAGACTTGTACCATGGAACTTCCCTCGAACGAACGTTTCTCACCAGATGATTTCTTGCACCTGAGAGCAAGCGAGCGGCAGAAAATTTCTTTAAGCAGGAGTCGCGTTGTATTATACCCAATTATACGTGCCTTCCTTGGTGTGTACTGTACTGCAAAATATTCTGCAGTTGTTACAAGTGTTGTGGATTTCCTTACTTCAAGTGAATGTGAAAAGAAGTAATTGACATCGCAAACTAATTAAACCTCAGTCACAGATTAGAGGGAGGTTCGTTAATCACTTCTGGATTATCAAAAGAGCTCTAAGAGTCAAGTATATCTTAGCTTTATTATTGTTCTTGGACTAGTTTCGATCGGTATGATAAATTTCCTTACAACTTCAGGAAGCACAAGATTCGCTCTAACCAAATGTTTATATTTGACATTTCTTGGACCGGTCTCTAGCCGAATCTCAGAGCTCATTTAAGAAATAGAAATATTCCGTCTATAACTGTATACTAGACACGCACATTCACGCTCCAAGTGACTGAAGTTCCCCTGAGTGCGCGTAAAGCAGGAAATAACTTTCAACCTTTTTAACTTTCAGAGATCTAAATTTCGAATTTATAAAACATGATTTATCTCGCGTATTTTTTAACATGTGGGACATAGTGAGCGACGATTTTCTATTAAAGTATACTCATGGTTCCAAGAAAGTATCGAAGCATAGCTGACATGCTATAGTACTCGAGTGTTATTTCTTACTCCTACTTCGAGGATAATTAAGCAATAACACAACGCACAAGCGCCGCGAAACGGCGCCGCATTTTGCATGTGTCTTAAGAGGGAAAACACCACAATATTGATGGGAAAGCGACTATGAAGCCAGAATTAGTTTAATATCCTTCAGGTCATGTCTGTGTGTAAACAACTAATACCAATAATGTTCATCATCACAATATGTTTGCAGTGATCGTAAATTACTGCGGCCACAGGACCAAGTATGATGCTATTACGAATGAGCGGAAGAATAGTTTGCAATAGAATCAACGAGATGGAGACACAGCAGCTCACTGGCACGAGAGAAGTAGTGTTGCTTCATTTTGTCACAGTTTTGCATTAACTGAGATTACCTTGAGGTATCGAAACTCAGCACTGCTTGCATGCAAGTTCTTATAGTCAGTTTCTCTTTCACTGAAATGTATCATGAATGGAGGAAAATAAATTTGATTAAAACTTTGATTTACTGCGCACGAATGCGAGAGGCGAGTATCATTTGCAGTTAATGTAAGCGATACTCGCCGAGTGATGCAAGGGAGACGGCGTGAGGCTACTCTTTGTGACACAGTAGCCCGACCCTCGTAAGGCTTCCCTTGGCTTACACTGTTGCAGTCCCCGCTGCTGCTGCTGCTGCAGCCGTCGCATGAGCCTTGTTGACGTTCTTTTTGTTTACGGGTTCTTCTGAACCCTTCACGACTTGGGATCGCATCACAGATGAATGTCATTAAAGTTTTCTTCGTGAGAATGTCTCTTTTTGGATAGATGGTGGGACTAACATTCAAGCCTGTCACAGTATCCTGCATCTGGCAAAGCTTTTCATCATTTGCGAAGCTTTGAGATTTTGAAAATTTATATTTGGGAGAACTTCGTCATGGTTGAACTTCATTTTGTCCTTGTATTTCATGGTGACTCGGACTGAGCGCAGGTCGTAGCGTGCTATTTTTACATTGATGATTCATTTAAGATATCTCGACTGTGAAAAAAATACATGGATGACTTTTTGAAAATAAATTGAATTCAAGGTTACTGCCATAGTCTGCCGTTCCTCCAGAGGAGGAACTCATGTCCACTTGTGTCTTTCTTGCACTAACGGCACCCCACACCATCGCAGTGTCCAGATGTTTTATTATTTTAACACTTTGACTGCGACGTGAGCCACCGGTGGTCACACAGTGCTTACGTAAAGCTGCTGACCGACCAGTAGCTACAAACTCAATTTTTACAAATAACTAAAGCTAAATGAAGGCGCGATTCAGTTAATGTTTGCTATTTTCAATACTGCTAACTACAATTGAATTTCTATTAGAGTTGAATATTAAACTTCAGTTTTACATGTAGCAGTCAAAGAGTTAACCGCGTATCGGTGGTAGTGTCTGAACACATCATTGGGCCTTCAGAGGAACACAACCATTGCATCTATGGGAATTCGCGCGCCCAGAAGGAAAATGTGAGGTCCCGAGCTGAGCGTCAGGTAGGTTTTCTTTTTGTTGTAATAAAACGCTTTTTGTTTTGTTAAGGGTTATCTTTTTTCGGGTCACTGCTGCCCTGTTTTTCAGCGCCAAATACTTCTTCAACTTTTATCTTGTTTCCTAACAGTGTGAATAAAAATTTACTGTTTCTATGCCAATGGGATCCTGTACGGAAACACACAATGTACATAGATTCCGCGTTCCCTTATCCCGGTACTACACGGTACCTTCCTTCTTTCTCTCTTTTGAACGCCTTTATTGCGGTTTAGGATGCTTATACTAACATCTAATCTAATCTGTCCATTTAAATTTTTGTTTTAGAATAGCGATGAGCACCGCAACTTATTTTGCGAGTTCAATTATTATTTTTCCATGGTTCTTCATTTATATTTGCTCGTAAATAGCACGAAGCAAAGTGCATTTAACTCTTCGAAGTATTTTCCGCATTTAATTATTCGAAGCGATAAGTTTTTTGGGAGAAGGAATAGCACGAAGCAAAGCGACTCGTATTTTGCGCATCTTAATGAGATGTTTGTGCGTATTTTGGCTAATTTGAATGCACGAACCTGTTCGACTTAAGTGACTGCCTCCGTGGCCTCAATGAGCTCGCCAACTCCTAAAAAATACACCCAGCCTTCCGTGAGACGCGAGTATTATCGTCCGCGTCGCTGGGCGTTGGCAAGAAAGTGCGAGAAAATTCGTTTTTTATTGTCCTGTAGATATAAACAATTTTCACAATTACAACAGAATGTGTACTGTAACTATTTTGGACTGGAAACTTAAAAGTAATGATAATCATTTATCTCTCTTGCTGTTGTAATTCTAACCATTGATGTTTTCCAATATCATCTTTGCAATGTGAAATGGTCCCTTCAGATGGGCACAACTATCATCCACAGGGTGACCGGCACTTTGTTGAACAAACTTAGCATGAGGTTGAGACCGTTGAAATAAGCACCTTTTTCTCAATAACCGTGTGATCGGAAGTGCTTCGTTGAAGAGTTGCAAAGACTTAGAATTTGAATCGTATTGGAGAAAAATTCGAACTTTGAGAGTGGAAGGGATATGATTAGAAGTTAGGAAATATTATAAAATATTATTTTATTATCATGAACTCGAGAAACAGAATGGCAGCCCGAGCTGGAGGTTAGAATAGGTTATTGTTTTGTTACAGGCCATTTTTTTGTTGTTTCACTGCTGTCCTGTGTTTTCCAGCACCTACTACTTTCTTCTCCAACATTTATGTTGTTTATAAGCTTCCTTCTCAACTTCCTGATTTTTTGATCAGGGGATCTCGTGTAGAACATACCTTGTTCATAGATTCCTCGTTCCTAGGCTCACTAAATGATGCCTTTCTCCTTCCTTTCTTTGGAATCCCTTTATTGTGACTAGGTAGGCTTAAATTAACTCATCTAATCTCCCACAGATCATCTGAGGTCCCGAGCTGAAGGTCAGATGAGTTTTCTTTTTGTTGAAATGGAGTATTTCTTTCGTTACGGAAGATGCCGTTTTTTGGTTCATTGCTGTCTATTTTTCACCACCAATTGCTTATTTCTTCTACTTTTATCTTTCTTTATAAACTTCTTTCGATCTTGTTGTTCTTATGCTTAAGGTGTGGGGACACACCTGCATAGATTCTCGATCTCTCGACACGGTGCCCGCGGTGGGTTAAACGAAGTTCAATATTCAACTCGGGTTTGATTTTACTTGTTTCAAGTAAGTTTAAAAATAGTAATAATTAACGGAATTGTGCCTTCATTAAGCTTTGATTAATTATTTATGAAAGTTGACTTTGTGATTACTGATCGGTCCGCATCATTATGAAAATTCCCTCCGTATGCGGCGGCGGTTCAAGTCACAACCAACGTGTTAATTCCGTACAAAATGGTGCTTACCTCCTTTGGAGTAATAATATAAATAAAGCATCCTTAGCTGCCGATGTTTGTTTGTGTTTCAAGAATGTGACGACCAAACTCGTCCAAAACCTGACGTGTCCATTAACTGCCTCAGTCCAACTTACACGTCGCTTCAAAGCCCATCGCAGCTTCCAACGAGTACGCCATTTAAAATAATATTTTTATAAGCATGGAAAATTAGATTGAATATGAATCATTTCCCTAAAAAAGTCACCGGGAAAGAGGCTTAAGATAATTTGAATTCATTTAATGCACGTGCTTTTGTTCAAATCGTGAGTGAAACGCGTTTCGTATTAATTTTAAATACGGATTATAACAGGAAATAGTTCGATTATGCGTTTTGTTACTATGCTTGATACTTCATAAATTCTATTTTTTGTGTCTCTGTGTTGCATCCGCATTTGTCAGATATTTATGCTTTGAATTGTGTCTGTGTGTTTTTTTCAAGAAAAGATTCAAGTTTTTCCGTCATGCAAGAACCTGCTATGTGTCTCGTTTCGAGTTGTTCGGTGTCTAAAGCCGAGCTTAAAACTTACTCAGCGTAAGCAATGCTTGTTTTTCTATTGTATACTTTTGCGGGGAGGAAGAAAATATACGAGGGAATTACCAACTTCTCCCTGGCAGCCAGTCTTGTCATCGGCATAACCTGTACGACGTTGAAACAGGTATTCAAACTCAATTATATTTTTCTTTAGTTTTCGTTTTCTTTGTTGTTTTTTAATTTCATGTTGCCTCTCACGAAGTTAAATTTCATCATGCAACTGCTTTCATTCTTTTTCTCCCTTTCCACGAATTCTACGTTATCCAGCATTAGTCTGTGATCTGTCTGCCTGTCTCGGTTCCCTCTTATAAAATCGTCCGTAGAACCACTCGGCATGCCGAAGCGATGGGCCAGGAGTCGATGCTAACGCTGTAAGGTAGTCAGTAATTATTGTCCTTCATTATGTTAGGTGATCTTAGCGGCAACGCCTCATGTTCGTTTCCAATGAATGAAGCTGAAATAAGGAATGGGGCACAACTTTTTGGCCTCGCAGCAAAATGAAAAATAAACAATTCACGAAACATTTTTCCTCGACCTAAACTGTCCAACGACATCCAATTCGGTCTGGCGTCGACAAGCGGTTCAGTTTTGGAGTTTTTCATTCGAAACTCGAATTATTTCCCGTACATCGATGGTTCATGTCACACAACGGGAATTTCTAATGCGGTGCAATTGGATAAATTACGATCTATGCACATTTAAGGAGGTCCAGGATGGCTAACTTCCGCAGCGTGAGAGTAAAATGCGGAACCGGATCTGCCCTCTGAGTCCGGTTTAGAGTGCGTTTTTCAAGAAGCCGCTTCCGTTTTTTTTTGCTTCTTTTGTTCGTTTTATCGCTTATATTCTTGAATATTTTTCTGAAGAGAACTGAGTGCGATTTTTAGGACGGAGAAATCTGAAAGTGACAAAAAAATTTAAAGCAATGATTTGGAGTAATTTTTTAATAATTTTTATTTACGCTGCGTGATTGGATTTTCGACGTTTGTCTAGGAAGATGATAAGATGATCGAGTATGACTATTTTACGTTCTGAAATGAAAGTGTACTCGTAATAAAAATTTCATTTGGAGGTAATTTTCTTTCGGAGATTGCTAGAGGAAAAGAAATCATGCCCATTCACAGCTTCCCAGAAATTTTAACGCTCGAAGTCGATTAAATCATCCTCCACTCCTCCGCTTCCGTTCTTTATTGAATTAGTTTCTTTATCTGGAAGTCGCCAGTTTTGAGAATCTCCCTCAAAATAGAATCTCCCGGACGTTTAGCGCTGCTACCATTCCGATTGCAATAAACACGTCATCGAAGACAGTTTCATTTCGGTGCGGGCGTACACGAAGGTTCCCCTCAGCGCTGCTTTGTCGCGTCCTTGGTGACTGTTGTGGCCAGGATCGAGGGTCTCCATGTGCTGTTGTCGTACAAGAGAGGTTACTGAAGTGTACGTAATGTTGGGGACCTTCGAGAATTTTGACGAGCTTAGTTCACCTGTTTAGATATAAAATTGTTCATTTTCAAAAGTGAAAGAAACTTTTCACAGTCGAAATCTTCGCCTGAGTGTAGCGACGTTTAATTGATATGAATGAATGAGTGAGAAATGCAGAGTTTACGGTGTGAGAGCCCTAAAATTGCAACAACGGTTTTGTACCCATCATTACAAAAGTAAGTAAAAAGAATTACCACGGGTAAAAACACAATGCTTTATTACAAAAATTTCGTAGTCAAGAGAACGGTAATGAAGTGCGTGAAAACCAACTGAAAATGCAATGCAGCATTTAAGGCGTTTGCGTGCCACTTATTAAAGCGATGATTTTGATCTTATAAACACTCATAAATTGTGAATTTGAATTTCCTAAGCAATGCGAGAATTTTGATTACTAATGAACCAGAAACTGGTGACAATTCGAGAGATACTCTCGTTTCAGAAGAGCCGAGTGTTTTGAGGTGGTGGCTCGACGCTCTGTTTGACGGCTGACTTGCTACTCTGCTGTACATTAACTCTCTCTAGTAATAAACCAATAAATAACTTCCTCTAATAAATAATTTTCGGACCGACAATTCCTAGTGTTGTGTGGGGTTAACAGATGGGTGACTACCTACTCTTCTGTACTTTGCCATTTTAGCTCGTACTAACTTTTAGTACGAGCTCAACTTTTAGTAACTTTTAGCTCAAATATACCAGCGCATTACGATGTGCACCGAGCACAACTTTATTCAAATAAGCTGAAAAATGGGACAAAAATGCGGAATTTATGTTCAGGTTTGACAAATAACTGAAAATTGATTTATTTCGTGTAAAATGAGATTTTTGGATAACCAAATGTCAAAGAAGCATCGACCATTATTCCGATCCTTAATATTCAGCAATGAATGGAAAACTAACAGAAAAAGAATAAATGATCTCTTGTTCCTAACACAATAGCGTTAGTCTAAACTTTAGTGGGACACTTAATGTTCGATCAATGTGGCTCATACAAAAGAAACCAAATCAAAATGTAAATTGGTCTTAACTATAAATCACACATGAAGTAGGTTATAATTGGAACAAAGCCATCAAGTTGGTAAGAGCAACTGCTAATTTGGCAGTAAATAGCAAGCAATGATTTCTGCCGAAAAAAAAAACAAATTTTTCACTTGTTAGCTTCTACCGGGGCTGATGGTTTATACAATAATCGAATGTATAAAACAATTAAATTCGAACAGCAGAATAATGACTACAGTGGACCTCTTAGTACTCATGCAGTCTCCTATGATATGCTTGAATTCTGGATTAATGCTTTAAAAATTCCTCTTTAAAACTCGCATCCTGATCATCACCAACAACATTCGTTAAAGAATCGCGTGAAACATTATTTACTTTTCTCGAATTACTGGCAAAAAGTAAATATCCTGGCAAGTTAGGCGTGCTCCCTGGTTCAGTTTTTTCAACGTCACCCCATTGACTTGAGGGTTGTACATCGCACCATTTACGTCAAGCAGAGTAAGAATTCATTGCCTGGTCGTAGCTCTCTACCCCATGCCGTGGTTTCTGCACTGGTGTTCCCTTTTTCTTCCCCATTGCTCACCGAAGAGCATTTTATCAGAGAGCCGCAGCCGCACCAGTGGGCAAATGTCCAGTCGATGCTTGAGAAATGCCCAAACCCCTCAGGCTTGCAATTGTGGAATTCGCTTGTAATTGGCGGAAGTGATGAGAGGAACAACTGTAGTCTAAAAAACCAAAGAAGAGGTGGTTTTTGTTCATATCTGAGTTGGAGAAACAATAGCGTGGAGCCTGACGTGTAGTCTTGAATCAAGGGAAATTTCTGACTTTAAAGGGAAAGTGTGTTATAGACCAAGCGGTATCAACGCAAGGGGAGAACAATTAAAAAATTGAGTTGGGATGCGTCATCAATTCGTTGGGATGCGTTAACAGCGAGAAGCGGGAAATCCAAGTCGTCCTATCTTGAGTAATTAATTGCTGGTACGAAGACCGCATAGCAAATTCAGTGGTGAATTTATCACGGAAACTTACCTTAATACAATAATACAGGAATTTAAAACGGTCCACTGATGATGGAGGATGTAAACAATAGGGAAACGATATATTGTCCATTTGAAAGTTATTGGTAAACTCGCTGGAAGACTTGCAAAACGCTAAAAAACTTCAAATCTGAATTCGAGCTGAGGACAATTTAAAAAAAATGTTGCTACATGTTGAGATCTCTGAAGTCCCAAACTTGTGTAGGAACGTTTTCAAATATCAAAACGTTTTCTAATATCAAAACGTTTTCTAATATCGATGAGTATATAAATATGATATAACATTTATGAAAAAGAACTATCCTTCCCTTTATGTATTCCGATTATTTCTCTTCGTAAATAAAATTCTTTCCTTCGACTGTGAAATGCGTTTAAAAAAAAAACTTATTCACAAATGAACTTTCTATTAGGTATTTCTCTCAGTCTTTTCAGTTTTCAATCCAGTTCGGAATACCTGGAAGCTCCTTTATACAGTATATGGAACTACATTGATCGTTGCATTGCGTGTTGCCAGTTCAAAGTTATCCTGCCCTTTTTACCGCGAGTATTTCACTCTGAACGGAACAGATTGCTCGCCTTAATTCCTCAACGCACTCAATGCCCTGAATGCGAGTGGTTCCAAGGTTTCTTTGTGCCCTCTCGGGAATATTTGTGTGCATCATCATCAAAGTTATTCTCGTGTGGGGTTCGTGGATGTGTTTATGCCTCTGGGGTTGTGTGGGTTGTTCTTGTTTTCAGGAGTCGTGCCCCTCAGGAGGGGGAGGCAACTGTTGTGTCGATGGGAATTCCCAGTCTAACTTTTTCGCCGAAGCATGCATGTTTTTCGCCGCCTAAGTGATTTAATTACTTAGACGGCGAAAAACAAGCATGCAGTCGGCGAAAAAGTTAGACTGGGTTAGTGCTCTCAAGGAGAAGATGTGAGGTCCTGAGCTGGAGGTAAGGTAGGCCTTCCTTCTTTTAAAATAAAATGTTTTTTTGGCTACGGACCTTCATCTTTCGGTCGGGTAATTTTGTTCAGCACCTGTTCCTTTCTTCTCCAACTTGTCTTTTATTCTAGGAACTTCAATCAATTTTGGTGTTTCTGTGTACGGGTGTGGGTATTTACCTTGTGTATAGATTCTCCCTTCCCTTCATTCCATCGTAAATGGTGCCTTCTTCCTCATCTCTTCGGAACACCTTTGTTGTGCTTAGAGAACGTTAACTAACTCATCCAATTTTTTCCCGGTATGGGGCAAATACAGGAGTGACCCTTGAAGAAAACAGTCACTTCTGCTTGCAATGCAAATACAATTCCACTCTCTGTTTTGCATTTCCCCATTAAATTTGCCTATTTTTGCTTGGTTAGCGTTCTTCGATTGCATTATTATTGCATCGAGTGAAATTCTGGTGATCTGTGTCCTTACGAGTCTTTAGCATACGCACGTTTCTAGAAAACAGAATACAGAGAGTGCGGTGATGTGTAATTTTTTAAAAAATTAGCATGTGTTGGGCAGCAAGTAGATGCTATGATGATCAGAATCGCGGTTGTCTCTCATTGGCTTGAAATTACAGCCTACTTGCTCGTTCATATTTTTACAATCTCATTTCGTCTACTGTGTAAAAACAGGCCCGTCTTCAATGTTACTCTTTCGTTTACTTGAAAGAAAGAACTCGACAATGTGCTCCGATGCCCATCAAATCAGGACCTTTCTAATTTGTGTATTCAACGGAATTAGCTCTCCCGTTGGCAAGTTGTGAGGTCCCGACTTGAAGACTGGTTTGGCCTTGTTGAAATATAACAAGTTTTTGTTGTGTTACAGACTATCTTCTTCGGTTCATTGATGTTTTTTTCTCCACACCACTGACTTTTGTCAAATTTTATTCTGTTTCTTATACCATTTTCTCAACGCGCTGTTTCGATGCGCAGGGGGTTTTGAGCGGAATCACACCTTGTGTATAGATTCCCTATTCCCTGAACTCCATCCGAAAGGGTCCTTTCCGCCTTCTTTTCTTTGGAACACCTTTGTTGTAATTAGGAGGGCTTAAACTAACCTTTTTTTTAATCAGTGAGGACCATTACGTAAATAATGCGTCTTAGTTTATCTTCATATATGCGGCTACGCTCATGTGATCAGCATAATCTTTAATTTCCCATCAGATTACTTAGCAATACAGAATCGTACTATCGTGCTCTCAATGTCTCCGAAACGCCAACAAACTGATTGAACGTATTGATTCGTGTGGCAATTTCTAGCCCTGTTAGATGTGCAAGGTTTGCTGAGCCCCTCGAGATTCTGGCGCAGCTGCCGGCACCGAAATGACGATTTTTTCCGGTCGAAATAATGTTGCCGCCTCGCCTCAGAAGACAGATCGACCATTAGTGCGTGCAGTAAAGATCGCTGCAAAAGTGGTTTCATTTCACTCGGAAGCACATCAAGACTTGTCGCCCGACGCTGATGCAAAAACAAATCAACAAAAGTACAACAGTACAGGATGCGAACGAAGGGGATGCAGTTTGTTTGTTTTTTTGTTCGCCATGTTGTGGGTATGGGAGCGTTTTACCTGCGGCCGAATACGAGTTATTTTGAAAGTCGTGTTCATTGATATGTTTATATGCATAGTCTGAAGCATCATTCGATAAATTAATCAATGGTCACACATTCAGTGACATACAAGTGTAGAGGTGACTAATATTAATTCTTTTTGCAAATCTTTTCATCGCTTGTGAAATAATCTCTGGCTTTTAAATTCGTTACGAGGGAAAATAAAACGTCCTGACCTGACTGTCAGATGCAATGAGGGTTGTAAACTCTGATAAAGACTAAAGAACAAATTTCTGAATCATTATGAGAGCCCGTTTCATTCTTTTAATCGTGTTTGGTTCAATGAAAAATGTTCATTCACACAATGAATGCTCCCCTCGGGGAATACTATAACGGTCTCTGTGGAAATTAGCGCTCTTAGGAGGAATATGTGAGGTCCCGAACTAACGGTTAAGTAGGCCTCATTCCCCTTAAGGGATACTACTGTTGAATCTGTGAAAATTAGCGTTACAAGGGGGATTATGTGTCACGAGATGTGTGCGGTCCTACCCCTCATTAATTTACATTAACAAGGAGACCGGGTTCTCGGAAATTTGAGGAATTGGCGTACCTCCAATAAATCATGATATACACAAAAATACAGGCAAACAAAATACACGAATAATAGAATTAGAAAAAGCGTTACATATACTAAAACAAAAATGGTACTCACCGATTGCAGAGACCCACTTACAACAACGCGTTTCTGTGCGTATCTGAATTGCTGTAAGGCCTATCACGAGGGGAGGTATTAATACTGCAGAGGTTATTGGAGAGATTTTATGCTCACAGCAAATACATAACACCCTGAACAAACTACCCTTCTCAAGGTACTAACGCGACTGACAGAATTGCAAACAAAAATTCGAGCGTAATAGCCTCATGACAAAACTACCCTAATAATATGGATTGGCCAACCCTCCACGCATCGACTAAATTAAGACACATGACAAAATGCTCCCTTAATGACTACGTTTCCAACAGCACAGAGCACGGTCATAGCTTCACATCACCCGTGCATTCTCAAGTACAGCTTCAGTTCAACTCCTCTGAATTATTCACAGTTCAGTAAATGTTTTCCGAATGGTGTTTACAACGTCATGTAGGTTCTCCTAATGTGGAAATGGAACCAAAGGCGATGCTTTTCTTATGGAGAACCGTCAAGACAATATTCCGCCCTCCTGCAAGATTACAGAAGTATTTTACCCATTACTTTGATTGAAAAAATGTGTTCACTTAGACATTTAGTGTTTACTTTAAATGACATTAACACTTATTTCACTTATTTCAAAATATCTCTTGTAAAAAAAAAGCAATGCTAATCCTCACCCGCCCAATCGACGTTTTGATTTTTTATCTCTCTGTTTTAACGTTTCGACCACGTAGGTCGTATGTGAGACTTCTCTTCTCTGAAAAATGGAAAATATTTTACATTAACTTCTAACCAGTACAATTACACTGTGACGCATGTTACATGTTTTCCACGTATTTTCAGAGTATATTTTTCAGTGAACACTTAGTACCAACGCACCTTGTCGGAA